>CM047989.1:26844554-26860317 GCA_026261665.1 Melanotaenia duboulayi | reverse complement strand
GTAGTCCAAGAAGCATTAGGCAGTAGGAAACAGGAAGGACATTGAAGCTTGCATTCAGTAAGGATCCGGATTCAGGGGATCAGTAAGGATTTTAATAGGGGCATATTCCTGCAGAGTAGGGATGTGCCAGTTCGACACGTATCTTGATACACGGCCAGCAATACGATACATTACCGATACAGTGAAGCCCCCTGTTGATACGATGCAACGTGATTCATATCAAGATTTGATAACGATTTGCTTTGACTTTACACAATGCAGTTTGGTTCGATAAGATTCCTTTTATTCAGTCACATTTTTAAATGATAAGTTTAATTGTAGCTCTTTGAATTAAATTTGAAGCAGAAGTGACTTTTTTCCGCTGTTTTGGTGGATAATTTTACAATTTATTTGTCACTTAGATAAAAAAACAAACAAACAAAAACCTGTCCATTATCCCCAAATCACAGCATTGTGAACGTCATTTTCCTCCCCCATCCCAGCATGGTGGCTGTCAGCACCGTATCGAGCAGCTGTACCTGCGCTCACTCCTGTGGGCCATATTGATGACAGCTTTAATGTGTCACCGACAGACGGGGGTGTTTGTTTTCACTGAGTGATGTTGAGACAAATAGGCTGAGATCTCATCACGGTGTTCCTGAGAGGAACCTTTTGTGGGCGGAGGACCACGCAGAGAGTTTGAGCTTGCTTTCATTAAAAGCCTCTCAGACTGAATGCAGGGGTGGGTTTCCGCTTTTGTGAGCAGAAGACAGCGAATGCTTCACTTTCAGCTAAAGGTGAGGTTTGGGCGGGATGGCTCTCGTCACGGGTGGAGAGACAATTAATTTGCTCCCTCACCACCGGACCGGTGAGACACTTTAATGTTAGGCTTGTTGAACCTGAGGATTACAAGACCACTGTGTTCAATTTTCATAAGAGGCCGGCGCTTATCGCTCCTCCATCACTGGCGTGGATCCGGTAAAAATGAAAGACAAGGTGAAGAAGACAAATGTGAAATGTTTTATGTGCACAGCTGGGAGAAGAATCCGGTTTCCAAATAAAAGCTGGAAGAAAATCAGCAGCTTCTGTAACTGTGGTTATTTGAAAGCGAGACAGAGCAAAATCTACAATCTCCTTGCTGAGGCTCCAAATTCTGACCCTAAGTTGGAAGGTTAAAAGCTTTCCTAGAAAATTGAGGATCAGTAATTGTTTATTGACAAGAAGGTCTTTTCATTTAGAGACAATCACCTCATCAAACCTCATCAAAGAGAGCAGAGAAACTTCTGGAAAACGGTCACCTTTCAAAAGTCTGAGGCAGAAGTGGAAACATAAAGTAAAAATAATAAAAAGGTCAAATTTGCCATTTCTGTATAAAGTCTAAATTTAATCAAAAATTAGATTTATCTGCTGCATTTACAAAGTCATCCAGCCAGATCAGTTTCAAAGTACACTTACCAGCCACTTTATTAGGTCTGCATATTCAGTTCTTTGTTAACACAAATATCTAATCAGCCATGGCAGCAACTCACTGCATGTAGTCATGTAAACATGCTGAAGACGACTTCCTGAAGTTCAAACTGAGCATCAGAATGAAGAAGAACGGAGATTTAAGTTACTTTGAATGTGACATTGTTGTTGGTCTGAGGATTTACTGGGATTTTCACACGCAACCATCTCTAAGGTTTACAGAGAATGGTCTGAAGAAGAGAAAATACACCACAATACACGCAAAAGTAGCATAACCGCAATATGATTTTTTTAACTTTGTTATTGTGAACTTGAGAAAGAAAGAAAGCAAACGTCTCTTTGCATTTTGTCATCTTTATTTTATCTGATAAGCAACCATGTTGACATGTTAAGACCAAATGAAAATCAGGTTTCAGTTGCCTGACGGTCGATAAAAGAAAAAAAAGAAAAACAACCTTCTTCTTTGATAACTTTACTGTCAAGCAGTCAAAATTTTGCCAGCTTAAAAGGCCAGTTTTTAAAAGACAGAGACAGAGAGAGCTGATTCTGTGGGTTGTGAAGACTACTCTGTGGCCTTTGAGATCCTATAACAATGTCAGCAACCTTGTATCTGTCTGGAAGTCTGAGATACCAATCAAACCGAAGGCGATGTTTATACTACTGTAGACTCAAAAGTTATGATCCTGCAGGGCCTTGTCCTCGCTGAATATGTCTGACAACTTATGCAGAATGCATAAAAATGATCTGACTCAGACAAAAACCAAGACCTAGAGTGTAGTTTTTATTCGTACTAGCTCGGTAGCTTTGTGGATCTTGCTTTAAACAGCAAAACTCTGATGATCAGTCTTAAAATAAGTTCAAGGTATGTGCAGATCTACTGTGATTTCAATAGCAGATAATAAAAAAGTTGTCTTCTGAAGGTGCACAGGGTAGCAGAGTACACTACATAATTTTATGCTATATAATAGGTGTAATATAAGTTTTAAAAAAGAAGCAGCTTTCTGATATGTAAATATCACTTTGAATAAGGAAGAAATGGAGAACACAGCATCTAAAAAATGATCTAATCAGCTCTGAAGTTTTTCTGCTGCAGCACTTCACATGTTGAGGCCTTTAGGAATACATTAAAACTTTCTTCAACTGAAGGGGAACTCCAGAAAAACGTAAAATGCAGACATGTTTAAATGCAATTGTCATAACTTCTTTTTGAAAAGTCTGCAGTGATGCAACTGATTTGACTTTTCATCTCGCTTCTGTTTTGTGTGTGTTTTAATGGACTTACAGAGATGTGTTGGGAAATGTCGAGGTGATGCAGCTGGATTTCGAGATGGAGAACTTCACAAGCCTCTCGGTGACCAGAAGGATCAACTGGAACATTGACTACAAGGGCCAGAACCCGATGCCTGATACGGAGAAGGTTGTGACAGAGCTGACGGTCGTGCAGCGGGACATTCAGGCCATCATTCCTCTGGCTATGGTGAGTAGAAAGACAACCAGATTCATATAAATATGTTTATTGATAAAGTCTATAACCAATGTGTGATAAACAAATATGATGCACATGATGTTTTGTTGGAAATATAGCATAACAATTTCAGAATAACCTGTTTAACCCAGAAGAGCCCGACGTGACATATTTGTCACATACAGTTTCTGAGACATTTTGCTTCAATTTATGGTATAAACTTTGCTTAAAATCCTGTTGAACACAATCTGATACTTGTCTTCTGTCCCCTAATAGATACCCAGAAGCAAAAAAAAAAAGAAAACACATATTTTTAATATAAAGAGCCTTAATGGGTAAAAATTTATGATAAATCAATAAACAAAATTAAAGTGAAATGATAATTACAGATCGCATTCTTAAAGAGGCCAACAGACCTTTTAAAACTCAGTCTAATGGTTGATTATGAAAAAGGCATGGAGCAACAATCCATGTATTTTTATAAATAAATTAAAATTGTGCACTTGTTTTTAAGCTAATCTTATAGAAACATGCTAACTGAGCAAGCATCGTTGTTTTCACACTCCAGTCCATCTTATTAGAAGATATATGGGTACGTCTGTCCTCACCTTCATATTAATGTCACAATCCAAAGTAAGAAATCTAGAGATGTAAATGTACCGCTGTGCTGTTGTTCTGTGTGAGACAGAATCCTGTTAAATATGTAGAAAAATCTGAAAGTCTTACCCTAATCATGTGTTTTTAAAGGACATATCCTCAATATTTTCAATCAAAGTAGAAAATGTTTACCTTTGTGTGAGATGTACCTTGAACTCATGAATGTTGAATATCCACATTACTGAGTAGTAAGATGTTATCAAGCCAGATGTTTGTTACTGTATTTAGAATGGGAAATGAATCAGAAACATTGAGTCACTGAACAATTCTTGATGCATCATTATGAACTCTGTTGTTTGTCTGTGGATAAATGCAGCTTCTTTATGTGTCGTCATTAGATCAGGTTGGATGGGACGGGTCATAAAGATTTCTTTTCGAAACCAAGAGACACTAATTTGATGCTACAGTGGGGCCACAGTCACATGTCTCCCATTGTTAGGCTTTTTATATATTGTTTGGCCTTCACTGCATGAACTACAACACTGGGACCAAGCTCAACTCATTCTCTGGGTTTTTTACATAAAGGATGGTGTTGTCACAGCTACCTGGGGCAAGAAATATCACACAGATAACCAAACGGGCTGATCTGATGAACAGATTATAAAAGTTTTGGTTTGGACATGAAGTCCTGTAAAATACCTGTTTTCACTGCTTCCATGACAGAAACATGAAAGCTTTACCCCACATTTTAAGAAGAGATAACTTCTCATGACACTTTCAGAAACTTCCAGGAAGCTTCTAAAGAAATCTGCCTCTTCCCGTGCTTCATTCCTCCAATAGGATTATAAAATTAGGTTGGTAGTTTTAACATAATCCTTTCGATTATGACGGACATAGAGACAAACAGAATAATGCATTTACAATTTTGCCCTAAGCTTTTGAAATGAAAGGCAGATGGCGGAAGGATAAAACATGTTTTCTATTAAAGTCATGCTGAGGTTTGATCTCATAAGCCTTAATCCTGCCGTTCTGTGGCTACCAGCTACATCGTACTCGTGTACCACTTGTCACACAAATGTCTGGTCTGAAAGCTTTGTGCTCTGTCAGGACTCTGACATTGTGGGATGAAATATTTTCTATTTTCTAAATGAACAAAGTATCTTGGTTAAAAATATATATATATATATATATATCCATCCATTTTTAATGCCTGTTTATTGTAGTGCAGGGTCACAAGTATGGCTGGAGTCGATCCCAGCTGTTATTAGGGGAGAGGTCAGAGGATACACTCTGGACTAGCTGCCGAACCATCACAAGGCCAGCTTAGACTAACAAACCAGCCACACTGACATGAACAAATAACCCTTTAATGTTTTAATAATATTTGATACATATAGTTTCTGAAACCTATCCAATTACTTTAGGGTAAAAACTTTGCTCAAACCCTTAATTGTCTTCTGCCCCCTGGTGGATACTTTTTGTGCTACAATAATTCTGACATGTCACATGGTTATAAACAATACATATATATGCATATGCCTATGCAAAATATTTTAGCTTTTTTTTTTTGTTTGTTTGTTTGGTTTTTTTTTTGTTTGTTTTTTTTTACAAAACATTGTTGTTAAAGGGCAAACAAAGGACAAATAAAGTAATAATAATAATTTTTGCCCATTATTTCCCGGTTTAGGCTGGAAAGAGTAATGAGTAGCTAGTAATGTATTCCTTTGCACTGATGTTGGTCAATATTTCCAAAAAAATCTAAAAGTATAACCCATTTAATGTTTTTGTTTTTCTTTTTTAAATTTACAATCACTTCTCTTTTCATAGCCCTGTTTTCATGTCTTTTGGCTCTCTCCATTTTAATTACCGGGTAGAACGATGAGAAAGGTATCATAAAGGAACCTGATTCCTACAGTAAACAGCCATGTAAATTTCAGGTTGTCTTACAGTGTTACCTGTAATTTTCCTGCTTCTCACAGCTGCACATCTTAAAATCATTCTGCAGGGAGCAACTCTAAAATTTGGAAAACACTGAGGTGCTTGACATGCCCAAGTTTTTTATCTGTTTGTGAAAGAGCTGGAAAACTTGTCTGGTGGTCAAAGTTTTGGAGGAACTTTCATGATCTCGTGATCTTTGTTTAACAAGATGAAAGCGACCTTGGGGGGACTGTCATGCATGACAAAGTTTTGATCTATAAGTCAGTTTTCTCAATGTATATGATGTAATCGCACTGGATTAGTATGTAATTTGTAATAATCTCAAAGGAAACTGCAGCAAAACCCTCGAAAAACCATAACTTATCATCCTCTGTGCTTCACAATGGGAGTGACACACTGAGAAACCAAAGAACTTGAACTTCAACTCATTTGTCTATAAGACTATGTTTTTGTTTTCTGTAGTATGGTGTAGATGGGCAGTCTCCCAGTACAGTTTCTTCTTGGTTTAGAGGCAAATGAGATTTCTTTCAATAAACTTTGCAATCCTTCAACCAGGGTCTATCTTTGTACCGTTTCTGCAGGCTTTGCAGTTGGAGGGGTGTCATTCAGCTGTGATGTTACTAATAAAACATTAAAGTCTCCTTTATCAGAAAATAGAAAGAAAAAAATCATTTTGATAGATAAAGAAAGGAGAAATCCTTATAAGACTTCAAGAGATGCCTCTCAGCCAATAATACACATATGTGTCTGTAAAACCAAACCTCAAGTTACTTTCACAGTGAAAATCAGTGTGACACTATGTCAATAAAACCGACGTAAACCAGTGGTGAACCTAGATTTTTATACAAGCAGAGGGGCATAAAGTAAGAAAAGAGATTATGTCCCATTCTCTAACAAACACTCACATCCACTGCTGTGATAACTGTGGTCACATCAGAGAGACATGAGAAATAAAACATCCTTACTTAATCTAGATAACCAAAAAGTCCATAGAAAGGTAAAACTGGTTGTTTTGGGGTGCAGTATGTGGAGCTTGATGTAGTAGTTGGGGTATCAGTTCTGGTCTACTTTCTGGTGGTGGTAGACTGGATCTTGATATGTCTAGCTCCAGGTCGGAAGCTGTCGAGCTGCTGATACTGGAGCTGATGTCTGTCTTGCCCTGACCTGTGTTCTTTGTCTTTATAAAAGGGTCAGAAAAATCTCTCTTTCTCTTCATTCCTATATCTATACAAAATCAGATTGTTTACAGTATATTTCTCTATATTTCATACTGTAGTTAATTTAGCTTCCTGTTTAAATTAAACTGGATCATGTAGCGCTAGCTTAGTCTGCGCTAAGTAACATGGATACTGAGGTTTCTTTAAGCATCTTTATACTCTATTTTCTTCTCCAATGCGAAAATCTTGATAAACTAGGTTGATGCGTAGTTCTTAAATACACTCACTGAAAACGAATAATGTGGTTTCTCCATATTATCTTGAAACTAATCTAGCTCTAGCAAATAAATAGTTTATCACTACTATGTAGCTTCATGCTAACATCACAAATGTGCAGGCAGATGTCAATATTTTTTAAAGTATGACTCAGTAAGAAACCATTTTAAAATTGACTCCAAACTAGGGCTGGGCAATATATTGAGATTTTCAAATATATCGAGACTTTATCAGATGCAATATAGACGAAGGGAATATTGTTTATATTGAGATAGCTTGTTTTGCGTTAAAAGCATTTTTTCCTTTTCATTTTGCACAGCTCTATTTTTGTTATGGTCATTGAAAAGTATTTTTAATTTATTTTGTTTGAGCCTTTAATCTAATATAGAGGTACTTTAATTTCAGTCAGCTGTTTTAATGTACTGATGATCCTTAATAAAAGTATWTGTAGCACTGAAGGCTGTAAATTAGAACTTTCTCTTTGGTTACTTGACAAAAATAAATAAATAAATATATTGAGATATATATCGTATATCATGATTCATGTAACAAATATCGAGATAAAAGATTTAGTTCATATCACCCAGCCTACTTCAAACTGGTGTAGTGATACTGGTGGTGCATGTGTGTTTCTAAAGACATTTTTGTCCCCCTTTTCCACCAGTGACCTGTCAATCACCAGAGCTGGAATGTCTAGTCGGATGTTAAAGGTGGCCAGCACCAACCTGGCCACCTGTCTAGCTCTATCCATGGTTTAAAACCAAGTTGTGTCATAAAGCTCAGCAGTGATCATATGTTTTTGGAGTGTAATTCAGACAGATGCGTTGTCATTATACACAAATTTAATCAAAACCTACACTGTCTGCAAGTGATTGTTACAAGGCAACAAGCAGGGCTACACTTGTTGCTGAAAGGTGGCAATTATTCATGTTGGTAAGCAGGTTATGGGACACCAAGGTGGTGAGTACAATGACTTTGCCTTGGTTAGTCATTTGATTGAGTGAAATTAGTGCATTTTTACTGTAATTAAACCTTTCTTTAGATAGGTGATTGACTTGATGCAGGNAAAATTTTTACTGTAATTAAACCTTCCTTTAGATAGGTGATTGACTTGATGCAGGTGGTGTGTAGAGTAAAAGTGGAGGTCTAAGTGACATGTTTTCCTCATGAGAGCTTCACTGTGATAGTGGCGGGTAAATGTTGCCACTGCTGCTTGACTTTTTAAAAGGAGAAGGGTCTTTGGCTGGCTGTACATTCACTGTTGTGTATTACCTCTCTGTATTACAGTCTATCTCTCTCTCTATGCCAACACTTTTCAAGCCCTGATAATTCTGTCAGTGATAATTCTTGGTTGACTGTTGTATATTTGCATAATTACAGCTGCTCTGCATCTAAACGCCATTAAATATACTTGAGTTGCAGTTATGACTTTGTGTATGGCACATCTGCTGTAACACAAGGTTCTCTTAATATCTCTTGTCCCCTTGACATTTGGGATTTGCATGCATCTTGTACCCAGATGTGTTGTGCTGTGCTGCAGAATTGGATATGTGTTTGACTTTCCTTATAAAATGTACATTCTGAAGCAAAATGGCAGGTAGCCTCTGGCAGCCCTGCACCAACACTGCTTAGTAGTCAGAGTTGTTTCCACATGTGACTTACTGTTAATGATTTCTAACTTCAGTTTCTGAGGAAAGAACTCAAATTAAAATCACAGTGAAAATCAAATATGTTGCACATTGAGAGCTGTTGGGCTTGATCAGCTTAGCAGGTTTTCGCACCCTTGTAATTCTCACTGTTTCAAGGAAACCTGTAATGTATCACTCACTTTGTTTGACAATATGAACTCACTGGTGACTTTATCAGCTCCACCTGTTTAACTGCTTGTCAACACAAATATCTAATCAGCCAATCACATGACAGCAAATCCACATATTAAGTCATGTAGACATGGTGAAGACGACTTGCTGGAGTTGAAACTGAGCATCAGAATGAGGAGCAAAGAAGATTTAAGTGACTTTGAACGTGGCATGGTTGTTGGTGCCAGACAGGTCAGGAGAATAGACAGACTGGTTGGAGATGACAGAAAAGCAACAGGAAGTCAAATAAGCACTGGTTCCAACCAAGGTCTGCAGAACAACATCTCTGAACGCACAAAACGTCCAACCTTGAAGCAGAAGAACACACCGGGTGCCTCCTGTCAGCTAAGAACAGGAAACTGAGGCTACAATTCGCACAAACTCCCCAACACTGGACAATAGAAGATGGAGAAACGTTGCTGGTCTGATGAATCTCCATTTCTGCTCCACATTCAGATGCTAGGATCAGAATTTGATTTGTACCAACGAGGCCTGGTTTAACCACCACAGCCTACCTGAGTATTGTTGCTGACCATGTCCATCCCTTTATGACCACATTGTAGCATCTTCTGATGCTACTTCCAGCAGGATAATGCACCATGTCACAAAGATCAGATCATCTCCACCTGCTTTCTAGAACATGACAATGAATTCACTGGACTCCAATGACCTCCACAGTCACCAGATCTCAGTCCAGTAGAGCAGCTTTGGGATGTGATGGAACGGGAGATTCTCATCATGAATGTGCAACAACTGTGTGATGCTGTTATGTCAATATGGAGCAAAACCTCTGAGGAATGTTTCCATCACCTTGTCGAATCTGTTACACCAAGAATTAAGGCAGTTCTGGAGGAAGAAGGGGGTCCAACCCAATACTAGAAGGTGGACCGGATCAAGTGGACAGTTAATGTATAAATGCACAGTTAACTCATTTCTACTAAACCAGCCAAATAAACTCTCTGAGTTGTCACCTGATGAAAACAAGTCAGACAGACTCATCATTACGGACTGATTTTCAGACATGAGGGAATTTATTGCATTCACCTTGAAAGATGAGACTAAATCCGTCATTTCCTTTCAGGAGATTATAAAATTATACCAAAGTCGCAGCTGCTTCATGAGATGTAGCAACAGAAAACAGGTGCATTTATCAGAGCAAACAGAACTTCATCATCGTGGCATTTTGCTAAGGAAATACTGGAAACAGGTTAACGTGACAGGACTCTCTGTGGTTCAATGAGAAAACGATTGCTTTACCAGTATCTGTATAGCAAAGCCAATGCTGACAGTGGTGCTTTTGTGTTTCATTGCTGGCAGTTGTTCGAACAGTTAACCTCTCCAGTGTATCGGTCTTTGATAATCCTCAAGGCTTGTTTAAATGCTTGTGGAAAAGCTGCTGATCATGACTGAATGTTAAATGGTGGAGCCGTGTTAACTGGAGTGATGGCTGTGAAAGTTGAGTTCCCAGTTGGGATCTGGTGCTTTTTTTATTGGCCCTTTAAAGGAACACAGTCTGGGTATGAAAGTGATGTTTTTATGATAAGAAAACATGGCCCCAAGGCGATTTATGAATCTTTTTCATCATTCATATTGTGCTCTTAGACACATTTTTTTTTTTTTGTTCGATCACTAATCCTTTTATACTCCATTTTGCTCCAAACGTTTGCTTTTACTCACCGTTTCTTTACTGTAGGTGTAGGACTTATATCCTTTTTCAGGTCTTTTGAGATTAATTTACAGTATAAAGTTGTGTAACTACATATCACAAAAAAATAAATTTAACACTGTGTATTTACTAAACTACTGCTTCGAGGGATTTTTATGAGAATGTGTGTGTATGAGTATCTAGTATTTAAAGCCAAAATGAATCGCATTAGAATATGAAACAGTCAAGGTAAAATGATTCTAGCCGAGAAACAAAAGCCTGCAAGTTGCACATCTTTTGAATTCTTTGTAGTCAGATTTCGTTTGCAGTTCAGCCAGCCCCGTTCAGCTGGTGGCGTTCACCCGCTGACAGCTTATACCGCAGATCAGCACTTTCTGAAACTGCTGATGTAGAGAAGAGGGAGTGTATCTGTCCCCAAAATACAAATATGACCAATTTTATCTTACAAAGCAACAGGGATGAGTGTCTGAAATAGACCCCCACTGTTGCTTTCGATTCAGGAATCTGTAAACAAGGAGAGGAGTGGCTGCTAAAGGAAGAGCATTATGATGGTTTAATCGTTATTGCCACCAAACCACTGACTTTGCTGTACTTACTTTTTATTTTGAAGAGAGAAGTGAGCGAGTGAGAAACGGGATGAAGGAATAACGGTCATGCCAGACTCTCATTTCCATCACTTCGCTGTGCCACAGCTACCAGATGTTAAACAAAAAGCTTTTTTTGTGTTGCAGAGACTCCAGGGCTCATAATCACAAATTACGATTATCCATGTGCATTCATATAGATGCACATCTGGCAAAAGGTATCGTTTTCATTACTCAGCAGGTGGAGATTGTATGAAGTTACATTGCCTCAGTGCACAGTAATGGATTTTATTAAACGGGATGATAAGCAGTTCTCTAATCTTTTAACGGGATGAATTGTGAGTGAGAGAAAGATGCACAAAGACTATATTTTTCTCACTTCTGGTGTAGAAATGGAAATATTTAACATTTTTCCACTGTCTATGACACACATTATGATGCCATTCAAGAAACCAAAATATTTAGTTTTTTTTTCTTTTTGATTAAAATGAACTAAATAATCTTTAAAAAATGTCAGATTTTTTGTTAGTATTATTATTAATTGGATTTTTTTTAGGGGTTTGGACCATAATTTGTTTTTATAAACATATAAGATATTCAGTAGCTTCAAAAAGTTACAATACATGTAAGTTTAGCGGTAAAAGTATTATAAAAAGAACTTTTTAAAAGGGTTTCCTACTTGAGTGTAGACGTAAGGCAGCATTGGACCATTGTGGAACAACCCATTGAAATGAATACCTCAAAGAGCATAATTCTTCTAACTTTATACAAACTTTGTATAAAAAAAAGAAAAATAAACATAATTTAAGAAACATTAAGTGTGGTTTCTACCTTCTTCTTCTTTAATGTTAAGCTAAATTCATTCTGTAAATGGATAAAAAAAAATGTGGAAACTGTGTGCAAACAAGGCAAAGTTCATTGTAATACAACTTCAATTCCAGAAAAATTGGGACGTTTTGTACAATGTAAAAAAAAAATAAATGAATAATCAGAATGCAATGATTTGCAATTCTCATTAACCCATATTTCATTCCCAAGATCCTAAACAACATATCAGACGCTGAAAATGAGACATTTTACCATTTCATGGGAAATAGTAGCTAAATGTGAATCTGATGGCAGCAACATATCTTTAAAAAGTTGGAAGATGTACAACAAAAGGCTGGAAAAGTAACTGGTAACAATAACAGAACAACTTGAAACACAACAAAACAACTGGATAGAAGGAGCGTTTCAGAGAGCCACAGTGTCTCAGTTGGACAGATGGACAAAGGTTCACCAATCTTTGACAAACTGGTTCAGTTCAGTTTCTCACAAGTTTTAAACAAATGTTTCTCATCGTAAAATTGCAAAAATTTTGAAGATCCCACTGGTGTCTAACACCATCAACAGATTTAGAGAATCAGGAGGAATCTCTGTATGCACCTCTCTCTTCAGGTATGCGGGACAATGCTAAACATCACCCTGTTCAAGATGCGTTGCTATCTTAGTTTCCTCATCTTTTATGTTGTTTACATTCTACAGATAAAAAAAGGGGTTGATGAGATATATAAACCACTGAATTCTGTTTTATTTTACATTTTACAAAGTAACCCAACTTTTTAGGACTAGAGGGTTATTGTAGATTATAGCTACAAGAGTATACTAGTAAACTGAACATTACTTTACTGCACCCAACATGAAATTTATCTTTGTCTATCATAACGATAAAAAAATGAGTGGTATGCTTTGTGACATTACATACACCTAAACACACACTACAAAAATTCTATATTGCCATGGTAATGCCACAATGGTTTGTGATTGTGTAGTTTTTCATAGTAGCCTCACAGTTGCATTTCAGCCAGTTTAGATTGCAAATAAATAGCATTAAACTAAGGTTTACTCACCTATAAGTATAAATATATGAATTGTTTTCAAGAAAGTAAAAAGCCTTGTCGCTGGGTTTTTTTTTTTTTTCAAAAATTTTGTCTGAAAAGAAAAATATTCTTAACAAGCAACTTTTGCATGTGAAAAATAAGCAAGTTTTAAGATTTGTTTGCTAGTTTTAAGGATTCTAGACAAGCAAGTTTTGCCTCTCAAAACAAGGAAATGTGAACACATTTAAGAATATTTGGACTATTCTAAGTTTTTGCAAACAGAAAAGGGCAAAAAACAAATAAATAAATAAAATTAAAAAAATAAATAAGGTTTCAGTATCGTTATGTGACAAATTAAAGGTGCATTGTGTAACTAAATCAACAGTAAGTAAGAGAAAACTTTAATTTATAAGTTAGAACTATGTTTATATGGCTGAATCCCATTTTCACCCTTTGGCCCTACAGTTTGTTTTTTTTTGTTGTTTTTTTTTTGTTAACATATCTGGTTAGTTTTGCCGAGTTTTGAAAGCCAATTTTGTTTATAGAACAGAGACTTTATTATCTATCAGACTTATTGTTTTTGGCTGTGTTTGGCTTTCATTCATTGTTAATGAGACTAGCTCCGTTTTTAAGGGGCAAGGGGAAGGGGTAACAAAGAGAAATGGGATTGGACCTATTAGTATCTGATCACTTTACTAAAATAACTGTGGTGCCCTGTTTGTGACATGTAACACATTTAAAGGACCATAGAAAGTATACAAGTATACAATGTAGTTCAGTCATCGCTACACCTGAGGCCACTGGATCCACTCACAGATGAAAACATCTTTGTCTGCAAGAATCTTGTCCACTGATGGCCACCGTACAATCACAAACCCATATTGGTTTCCTTCAGTTTCCTATCATAAGAATAGAACAAGGTTTGTTACCTTACAGTAGAGCAGCGGTTCTCAAATTTCTTTCCACAATACAGTATATTCCCTGTAGAATAACTTTTCTTTCCAGTGCCCCTTGAAACAGGAGAAATTTATATTTTGGTTCAAGCTCCACATTCAGCTCAGTCTGGTCTCCAGTGGGCCAGACCAGTAAAATAACAGCCCAGTAACCTATAAATAATGAAAAGTCCACATTTTAAAATGTATTTTAGTGCAAAAGAAGTACAAGTACATTATCAAGAAGAACTATCATTTTATGAAATATTTTGAACCTGAAATTTCTTGAGAAAAATGAAAACAGTTTCAACAATATTCAGACTCAGTCACACATTTACATAATTTAGTTATTTTATTTACTTACACGATACATTTTTATATATATGATTTTTAATTTAATGCACATTTTATATTAATAAATACAGAAAATGATATATATTTTCATGAAAATATGTAGAAACTTATCAAACAGATTTAATATTTTTGTTTTTTAGCCATTTAATGCTTTTTATTTACACTCTTTTTTGTTTAATATTTCTCTGCTTCTGTAACTTATTTTATTTTTTATTTTATGTATTTAAATTTTCATTCCAACTTCCGGATCAGAATGGATCTATAATATCACCGAACATCTAGTCCCAGGTATCTGGAAGTGAAAAATCCAGTATTTCACATTATGAACAGAGTCGCTTTTCCGGATCTAAAAGTTATATAAATATACATACGTGTACATTTCCACATGTGTGTAGTAATCCTGAATGACTCAGCTCATCATACAAACAGAAGTCACATCTATAAAGTCAGAAAGATGGAACAAATAGAACAAGTTATCCTATTTTTTAATTTATTTATTTATTTTTATTTGTGTCTCTAAGTACCCCAAGGGGTCAGTGTACCCTCATTTGAGAAAACACTGCAGTAGTAGTTTGAATAATGTGTTTTTTTGTTTGTTTGTTTGTTGTTGTTTTTTTTTATTAACAAACGTAATAACTTATTTTAAAAAATTGGATTGGATTTTGAAGGGAAATTAACAAACAAATAAAAAACCAAAGAAAAGAAAGAGATTTTAAATATTGAGAGTCTTGCTCTGGTTTAATGACTTAGTTTACTCAGCATGGTTAAATACATCCAAAAAGCAACAAATGAAACACCACAGTTGGACGTAGACTATTACCTTGAATCCATGGTACGTAATAATTGTTTTGCTGCGTCCCACCGAACACAGTCATTTAGTGAAATGATCACTCTGTGCATGATGACTATTTTCTGCTCCAAGATGAATTTAGGTAAGAGTAATTAAAGCTCCCAAAGCATCTATTTGTAAAGCATCCTGTGTGGTACTTCCACAACAGATGCCTAAACAGCAAGGAGAACTTTGGGATGATGTCTTTCAATCAGGATTTCACCCCAGAGTCCAGCCAGTTACCCACAAAGAGCAGCTGTGCCTACCTTCCTGATAACTGGCACTCTTTGTTGATGCCCGTGTCAATGATTAAATAAAGAAAACTAGAAAGAAATGGACCTGCCCTGTCTGGCACCTTAAATTAGTTATAAAAATGATCAAGCAATTTGCTTGCTTATTGAATCTCATGGTTCGGTCAGAGAGAACTGATCTCAGAGCAGATAAGACGACGCGTCGCCCTGCTTTGATCAGTGCCAAGCATACTTGGTCTTACATGTATATGTATATGAGTATGAATGTTAAGAAAGCTTTAACATTTAAAGGACATGCTTAAAGTTTTAAACAGATTCTTCTGTTGTTTTGTTTTTTTTTGCTTTGATTAACATTTCATGTCCGTTCGCTGTCTGACTGGGAGAAATCTTGTGTAGTGGAGCTGATTATGTGCTTGCGGATGGAGGTATTTTGAAGCCTTGTCAAAACTGAACATGAAAACCTGCTGCCTCTGACATTTTACATGTCTTTTCCCTGAAACTAGCTGCCTCGCTATAAGTCATATATCCTCCCACTCACTTTCCCTTCATT
>CM047989.1:26799009-26828736 GCA_026261665.1 Melanotaenia duboulayi | reverse complement strand
AACGTGGTTCACCTTTTGTGGCCTCGCTGTTTGGCGTTTTTTTCTTTGTTTTGGAGGTTTTTTTGTGCAATTTTGCATACTTTTTGTTTTTTACAGCACATTAAGTTCTGTGTCCTGCAGTTTCATTCTATAACACTGAACTTATTATTACGAACGCGTGGACTTTGAGGGTGTTTAAATGAGGGATTTTACAGCCTTAAAGCATCTATATTAATTGTAAAAAATGAAGCTTCTTTGCAGATTTTGCCTGTTGCGGGTTAGTTTTTTAATGTAACTCCCACGATTAACTAGGGACCACTGTGTGTGAAAGGGGGCAGACAAATAGAGAGAAAGAGAGGGAGGTTAACATAGAGCGATGGTTCTTAGGTTGGTGTTTGAACCAGGGCCAGTTGCATGAAGGGGCTGCAGCCTCTGTCTATCAGGCAGCTGCTCTGCCAGCCGCTCTAAACACTGCCCCCACATAAGCATATAGCTATAATCTGCAGCTCCAGTCTGCTGCTTCTGCTGTATGTGTAAACTTCAGCAGAAACAGCTGTTAAACTTTTCTGCTTCTGCCACCACACGGTGGTCAGGAGACACAGGAGATGATTCCTCCTGGACCGAAGCTCCAGCTGGCTTCAGGTTTTACCCCCTTCATTTCACTATGGTCGGAAAAACGACATGGAACTCTGCTTGCAACCGGAGGAGCTGTTGCATTTGTTGCTGAAGCTTGTTGCAAAAACCAGGCTGTTCTGACTTAGCGATTAATCATGCACATTCCTACTTTTTATTCAATGACAACTTTTCCAGCTAAATATGCTGCACAGTCCCAGCCTCTGCAGTATCTGCTCACGATGGCCATCCCAGTCACCACAAAGCTAAAGGAAAAAATTTAAAATGTGATTTTCTACTCATTTCATTTAGACATATTCCCATCTAAAAGACGGGTCATTTTGTATGAGTCCATCTTGGTCCCTAGAAGTCATTTTGCTCATTACCACCCACCCTGTTAAAAGGCTGTAGAGGAGCTGTGACAAACCTGATTAAGGACCTGCAGTGATGACACTGGGTTAGCCTGCCTCAGGGTCTGGAGATGGAAATATTTTCATGTAAAATCAGTGTTACTCTCTGGGACTGGAACATTGTGAGTGAACTGAGCGAGTCAGATAAAAATTTATATTTAATCAGACCACTGTTTTCTTAATCTGACTTTGGTAATACTGCAAAATTGTTAAATAATGAGCAGATTATGCTGATCTGTGTTTGGCTAAATTTCCAAACTGACTGTGTGAACAAAATGAATTTAATTGCTATGTTAGCCCAGAATACAGTTTAACAGAGGACTTGGCAATATTAGTGATGCTATTTGAGTGGGGATGTTATTAAAGCATTGCTCACCTACAGGACAGAAGTTGCTGTCTTTGCTTAGGAAATTAGCTAATGTAATGGAAGGCCCTGAGGTGTTTTCACCTTTAAGAACGCAACCAGTCTCTCATTCTGCACCCTCAGACCAGTGCACAGCCGACACTCAGGCAGCTCTTACGCTTGTCCTGATGATCTGTCTCCACCCAGGCAATCTGCTGGCACCATGGAGGATGCCATAGCGCATTAGCAGCAGTGTGACGGCATGTGGTGGCTCAGTGTGTGAAAGCTCTCCTCAGCAAGCCCCCACAGGACCACTGATACCCAGAGTCGCTAACAGCTTTTGACTTGCAATTAGCCAGCCAAGTTTATCAGCAGCTATAGCTCCAGGAGCCAAAGTGGGGCTGCAGCTTGGGCATATTTTCGTGTGTGTGTGTGTGTGTGTGTGTCAACTCCACAAACAGCAAGCCCCGCTGTGATCAATCAAAGGTGGCCGGGGTCATTATGTTGAGTTGCTTCTTTCTCTTGTGTTGCTCAGATTGTATAGATGAGATTACATGTCAGCAAGCTGCACACAAAAGGCCTGATTTTGTTGTTGCCCACGAGGTCAAACTGCAAAAATTGCATTAACAGAACCAGGGGGAAAGATTGTCATCTTTAGAAGTCCCCCCTTCCCTTCCCTGCCCCCACCCTGGCCTGTCTGCATGTGGGAATTATATTACCCAGACCTCCTCCCAGTTATGATGAATCTTCAGCCCTGAGAAGACTGGCCAGCCCGACCTCCATTTGCAGGAGATTAGATCCTCTGATTACAATGCCAGCTACCTCCCAACACCAGATAAATCTTCAATGGGAGCCCAAACGCAAAGCCCTCTAGATCCGTTGCAGTTAATAATTTAGTGCTGGATGGCGACGAGTATTTATGATGTAGCCAGAGATTTTAGACTCGATGGAAAAGCCTAAAAGAATGGTTTTGAGCTAAATTTAGAAAAATCCTCTCAGTGCAGTCTCACGGACGTATCACATATGACGTCATATGACATGGAAATGTCCTAAAAAGGTGAAATGTGTAAACATGTTTATTTATTAGCCAAAGATCATGTGAAATGCCAGCTGAATGACATGTTTGACTTAAAGCTTTTCTTGACATATTACATGTAACTGTTAATTGATCATCATAAAGAGAGTGTGAGAGAGGTGGTGGGGTCAGTGACGTGGTTTGAATGACTAATCTGTGCATGCTTAACAAACGCTGGGCTACATAGAGGCACTAATTTGACTGCGTAAAGGATGCAAATGAGTTTAGAGAAGCGCCTGCAGCCAGTAAGCATTTTGTTTACAGCTGTTGTTTTCAGCTTTGTGCCGTCAAGGCTGGAGAGCCTGCAGGTTTTCATAATGACCCAACGCAACAGCTGATTTCACAAATTCACTCCGTTTTTCTTCTCAGGCTTGTTGAAATCAGCTGATGCTGCGTTGGGTGAAATGAAAACCTGCAAACTGTGAAGTCTCAGCTGACACTCGGCCAAGAAACACGACTCTGTGCAGCACACAGACCTACAGGCTCTTTTAGATAAACACCATTTTCTCCTGCGTCCTCAGCTGGATCGAAGTCAGTGACGGCAGATGTGGTTTGGAAGAGGTTTATATATATTAATATAAATATATATATTTTTAAATCCAACAATGAAATATTGACCAAGGTGCTCGCAGCAATGAAGAAAATAGTAGACACATTATCTTTCAAGATCTTTCCTATAGAAAAGCTGACAATCCACAGCTGTATGAAGCTGATGGAACAGTAACTGGATGGAGATTTCTTAAAACAAGGAGTATGCAAATCCAAAATTATTTAAATACTTTTCTTGTGAAAGAACATTTCAGACTAAGTTAGATTATTGGTAAAACTGTGCAATAAAATTTCACATCATCTTCCTGCCTACAAGAGAAAGTTTAAACCCTGAACTGCTCTGCTCTGAATTGTGGAAGGTTCTTACCTTCATATGTGCCATATATCACTTCATGTCTTTTAGATTCTCTGACACTGACATGACCATTACCATATAGATGGTCTCTGACTCCTGACCATGATCTTTCCTAGGTGTCCATGAATTGTGACTACGTGTTTGTCAATGGGAAAGAGACGCGGGGCTCCATGAACGCCAGGGTCATCTTCAGCTACGAGCATCTGAGCGCACCGCTGGAGCTCACCGTCTGGGTGCCCAAACTTCCTCTGCAGGTGGAACTTTCTGACAACAATCTCAGCTTCATAAAAGGATGGAGGGTTCCCATTCTGCCCGACCGAAGGTAAGTCAGGGGAAATTATAGTTTTATGTGCCATGAATTTTCTTGATGTAATATTTTCTTAACTTTCATGGGCAAGGCGAACATTTAACAAAGCCTAGAAGTTTAGATATGAGAATATAGTGTTTGTTTTGGTTTGCACATGCACCAGATTTGACAAATAATCAGAACAACAGTCAAAATTAAGACCAAAAGTTTGGACAAACACAGCTTTCCTTAAATGTCCTCGTCATCAAAGCTGCAACTGCAGAACTTTTACAAGAGGAGTCTGAAAGGTCTTTCCTCTTTGTCCTTTCTCATTTCAACCTTGTGGCAAAAGGAACAGCATGAAAAGCACAAAATGTATTTTGGATATTTTGTTTTTGCACATTACCACAAGACTCATTATCCAAAGTAAGTGGAGCTTTGCAGTTTTCCACATTAGTCTTCCAGCCTCCTTTCTGTTATCCAGGATTTTATGGGTACATGCATGTTTTGGTCCAATTAGACGCTATGCCTCAGGTACAAAGCAGAAACGTAATGAGTGACACAAACCTCTCAAATGCATTTTGAGCTACAAGGTTGTCATGTATGTGTCATACTTGTCTATTTCACACAACAAAGCAGAGACACAGACTTAATTTGACTCTGAGCTAAGAAGACAGAGAGCTTTTCAGGACGAACACAAAGGAGGGAGTTATTTAAGGGAGTTAGCTGCCAGCCAAAATTATGAGTGAAGTTTTTGCTCCTTTTCTGCTGCAGTCTTGTTTCTAATTGTAAATGTTAAACTGCATCAGAAACCTTAGTTTATTCTGTTTATATTCTTGCAGTTGCATAAAACCAAATCCCATTGTCTGTCCATCAGGTCAATATTTTTTAAGCATTTTCAATTCAACTGGACAGAATAAATAAATAAATGAGCTGTTGCCCTAAAGCATTTAAAACGTAACACCTAAAGATGAGGTGTAATGGCACCAGGGGAGGCAGAACCTCAATGAAGAATGTTTTCTCAGGTTGGGAGGGGGGGTGCTAACAAACAATCCCACAGCAACTGTTTAATAGCGACATTAACACTCACACGGGTGGCTGCTATCGTCGTTGCTGGAGTACATCACTGCAGACCGACTCCGTTTCTACCCAACCTGAATACAAATGGTGTGTTTACACAGTAGTTTGAAGAATGAAGGAATTTCAAATAAGCCTGAGTGCTTGGGAAACATCTTGCATAGTCTCATTTTTCAAAGATCCCCAACGGGCTATAATAAGCTATAGACGGTATATTATTCTGGCATTCAAAATGTGTCTTAAATGCCCAATTCAGCAGCCTTCATTCGTTACCGGTAAAAGACCCACCCTATTCATGCAGAATCCTGTGGATAAGGAA
Organism: Melanotaenia duboulayi; assembly: GCA_026261665.1. Classification (NCBI taxonomy): domain Eukaryota; kingdom Metazoa; phylum Chordata; class Actinopteri; order Atheriniformes; family Melanotaeniidae; genus Melanotaenia; species Melanotaenia duboulayi. The sequence continues at coordinate 26,823,731 of CM047989.1, read as the reverse complement.
TCATGTTGTTCATGTTTGCATCAGATTTCTGAAATGTTAGACCTCATCATTTAAAAGGTCTGCAGCTTGTCCATAAGTCACATTTTATCCCTTTTCTTATACTAGGTGGCTCAGATTTCTCTGGTTTGGAGTTGTGTAGCTCCACAGTTCTTCCAGCCCATTTATTATGCACATAACTTTCTTTCTGCCTTCATGAAAACAATAATCAGAGACCCCTTGTGAGCCATTTTCTGTTGCTATGATTGTCAAACAGGGAGCCCGGACGAATTCATTTCACCGCAGGTGAAGCATTCCTCTCTCGCTCGCTCTCATTTGGATTAAGTGTGAGTGTGTGATATTCTTCACTTTTTCACGTAGTCATGCGTCACATCAGGAAACTGCACACAAAGGCAGAGCCCATCATTCATGCCACATACAGACTGTCGGAGCAGCTGACATGGACCAGAATAGCCTTCCCACCGGAGTGGATGAGTTTCCAGTGCTGATGTCGGACACAGCATTTCATTTAATGTTACATCATTTGTTTTCAGTCCCTTGATACAGCAGGCAGCCACAAACTTGGCACCATATTTAAAGATGAACCGTGGTGTGTTTTTACACTAAAACACAATCACTGTTTTAATTTAAGTTGATACCAAATCAGCCAGAGATCTTAGCTGAACTTGTGTTGCATAAACATCAGTAGCTTCAGCTTAAAAAGGCATGTAAAGAAGCAGATTAATTCCTGCTTATGTTTGCATTTCTGGAATGACTGATTAAGTTACATGTGCTTTGTTTTATAAGCAGCCCACATCTTATTTCATGGGGAATGAGCTAGTGTATAAATCACTATGGATTAAGGTTGGAAGAATATAGAAAAAGAAACATGCTTCAAACATATGACATATAGGCACAATGAGGTTTATGTGGATTGGGCAGAGTAATGGAAACACCATGTCTATGGTCTTGGCAGCTGTGATTATGTCAGTATGTGGAGGGAGGGGTCATATAGGTTTTTGGACAGTAAATTATTCACCAAGGAGAGATTCACCTACATTTCAAAAAGTATATTGTAAAAGCGTAATGGAAATGCTTTTGTTGCATTTACACGTCACCAGACGCTAAACACGATTCAGTGGAAACACCTGCAAATCTCAGTTGTGCTTTGTCGAAATTTTATAAATATCACTTTTATCTTGCGAAACACTAAAAGAAATGCAGCTTGTGTTGGTCAAACCAAGTTGTGAAAACGTGGGAAACCACCATTGACCTGAAACTGACAATGTCAGAAGGATTTCGTCAAAAACAATGACGTCCTTCCAGAGGTCGACTAGAGTCCGTCTACTTTCAGGCTGTTCGTTTTTGTCATTTGAAACAAAAAGTGAAAAACAGAGAAAGGCCTTCAGTTTTCGCTGCTGTCAGGCGCAAACCTCCCATCTCATTTTTCAAAAAATGAAAAAAAAACTATGGTTTTGTAATAACTGGACATAATGTCATCAAACTTTGCATTGTGTTTTAATCACAAAGGGAGACCAATAGTACTGATTTATGAAGGAAAACAAAAATCACGAATTTTGGACATGTCAGGTTTTTGCCCGACAGCAGCGTTTTGTTTCCTAAACCATAAAGAAAAATTAGATACTAGATCTTCATCCAGTGCCTAGTTTGTGCACAGAATGAAAATGGAAAAAACTAATTACAAGCAGCTTGATTTGATTTAGTTTTTTCATCTGAGAAAAGTCACATGACCCAGAAATGAACTCCGCCCCATGCACGCTGCTCACTGCACATCTAAAAGTGTCTAAAAGAGATATTTCCTGTCTTTGTTCCACATGTGCACTAAGAACATGAAAATTATTTTATCTATAGAAAACTATGTTTTTGTTAACACCTGTATCCATGGATACAAGGCAGCTGAATTGAAGGTGTATGGTTGAACAACAATTTCCTCCATCAATGGGCTCTCACTGCTCTTGATTACGTGATGTAACCTTTCAGTGTGGTTTATCACACTCCCACAAGGACAGAGTAAAATCTTAATGCACAAGTCAGGAAATATTTAAGTTGTTATGTATTTATCATGATGAACAACTGATTTAACAGTTTCGAACGAACATGCAACACAGCGAACACGTAGCAGAGATCATTTCAAGTTCACCTGACATCTCTTAGATGATAAAATAAGTCAGTCTAAGTGCTTGTTACTCAGTCTTTCCTTTCTCAGGCTTTGCACAAATCTGAAAATGCATAACGGTTCATTATCCAATTTTTCATTTTGGTTCAGGAAACAAAAACAGGAAAAGATCTTTTTTCCTGTTTTTTCTGTTCATTTTAACAGAAAAAAAACAGACAGCATGAAAATAGTTGGACCGACTCTCCTGTGGTTTAACACTGTGTGACAGTAACAACCTTTCTATGTGATCCAGCTGCACTGAGCTCTGGATGTGGTGATTTGGTTGATGCTGAGCTGGTTTTGCTCTCCAGTCAGTTTCGCCGCTGCTCTTAAGTCTCGTTGTAATGTATTTTAATATTTTGCACCGTGACAGCTTTCTACTTTCTGCACCGAGTTACACTTCCCAGACTTAGTCTTTCCTTGTCTATGACACACTGTCATGACTTTGACCTAGTTCTAAACATTTTAACAGATCCCTGGTTTTTGTTACTGAGACCTCAGTTGCTCCAGCTTGTCTTCTATGAAAGTCAGAAAGGGAAACACATTTTGGCATATTCTGATGCACAGACTGCTGCACAGATTGAAAAAATATTGTTTCTCAGAGAACAGCGTGTTTGCAGTGCATATGAATTAGATTTATATATCACTGCGGTTCTTGGCACCAAATGTTGTGAGAAATGAAAGGCTCAAACTATCACAAGTTCTCATTTTTGCATACAGCTTCTGTCATAAGTGAAAAAAAAAATAAAATAAAAACATTTTTGGCTGTTGACAAGAAAATTGCAAGTAAGTTCTCAGAGACTGGCTTGTCCTGGAACTCTAAACCGCATCACAGGGCTGCCAATATTAGGCCAAGTCTCCTGGTTGGCTTAGAAGCAGAACTTAATCTGGACCCTGAAGTTTTCTGAACATGCTTGATTTGCAGCTGGTTTAAGGTTGTTTCTTTTCTAAACACACCTGAAATATTCCTTTAACAAAACACAAGAGCCGTCAAATGCTTAAAAAAATGTAATCAGACATATCAGAATTTAATTTAATTTAATTTAATAAAAAAAATAAAAAAAAAAAAAAAATATATATATATATATAAAAAGAAAGACATATCAGAATTTACAAATTAATTAATCCTGATTAATCACCATTCGTGACTATTCCTGAAATATGTCTGTTTTTACTGTATTGTATCACCAGAAAGAGCCAATTCTTACAAATATTTACTGTTAACTGAGCTTCCCTTGGGTAAACATCAGATGTCCAAAGGTCAGTAAATGCAGCATTTAATGTACTTCTATATGTTGTTCTGCATCATCTCTACCTTGTTCTAGATTATAATGCAGAATTCATGAATTATCATCTCACCAACCGTTTCCGTGGTGATAATATCTGTCGTAAAACCACCAGATGTGACGACTGAAGAGCTGCTGATAAAACTAATGATCTTGCTAAAAACACATTTTTTCCTTTTATCATTGAAGCGTGAGTGTTTGTTCAGCATAAAAGTCCTACAGAGCAGCACCACCCAAAGTAAGCACCTGTTGATAGAAAAAATATATATTATTGGCTGTTTTTACACTAAATGATCACTATTCAGTAGTTTTAATAATCAGTTCAATATTTCATCAAATCTAGACATAAAAAAGATTTCATTTGTGCCCCCCTTTTTCTGGCCAGTGCCCCTGCCTGGCCCCCATTAAAACTTTACTAAACCCACTACTGCATAGTACGTTGTTATTGAAGAATCCTGCCAAAAACATTACTTTGGGGTAAATATATACCAGCGTGAAACACGAACTGCTGGTTTGCTCCTCAGCTGACCGATAAACAAACACAACAAGAGAGACGGTACTTCTGACAGAAAAGCCGATCACACATCTGTCAAGATTCCCAGAACAACAGGAGAGGAGGAGCCATGCTGTGCAGACACAGGGACGAGCAGAGAGCCGCTACACCAGCCACTGTGTTTGGCTAAAACCCAGGAAAAGTTTTTTTTTTCTTTTTATTCTAAAATCCCTCCATAAAGCCGGCCAGATCATCTCGCCTTCAGACACCTTCATGCCCCACCATCATAACGGAAAAATGACAGATGTCTTGGTCTTGTCATGCCATGCATGTGTTATTTGCATTAATATTTTTAATGCAATTAGTTATTCTCGATAATGCATTATTTTTGACAGCCCTACAAAACACATGTGCATGTCGTCCTATATGCATGTGTGACATACTACTAGGTTAGCAATGTTTACTAAGTTAGCTTATGTTCATGTCTCATGTAATCAGGTTCTTGTGTCTGTTTCTGTTTCATTACATTATACCTGATGAGCTGACTTAAAATTAAAGTTATGCACTTTGAACTTACTTCAACTTGAGTGTGAAGACTTTGAAACATCTTTTGACTTGTAGAGCAACAAGCTGGGCATGTGCCACAATCAAAAGACCAAGGCCAACAATGGCTCACGACCACCATCGTACCAAGATGCCAGGAAGGGATGGATTTTCATGAAATCATGTCTGATTAATGCTGACACTAACAATAGCCCTGGCATGAGGAAGCAGCCGGTGTTTGTCTTGACCTTGGCCTGGTTTATTTACAGTCCTTATGATGTTCTGTGATAATGAATTATATGACGTTGACAGAAAGCCTAACAAAGCGCTGTAAATAACCCCTCGGACATGAGATGGAAAGCAAGATCTCTCATACAAAGTAATAGCTCGTTAGTCAGCCCAAACACACTTCAAAAGCACCTAATCATGATGATTATCTGTATTGTAAGACAGAATTATTGTCTTTCCTCTAACTCCTCTCAGTCCTCCCATCGCTCACTCTTATCGCTTTTCTTCCTTTTCTCACCATCACTCTGACTCTCCTTTACACAACCTCTAACCCCCCGCACTCCCTTTCTTGCCTCCTTAACTCTCTATTCCTTTATGTTGTTTTCTTTCCATCTTACATCCCTTCACTTCTGCAAAGTGACACACACTGAACCTCCACACACATCAGGGCCTCTTGGCCTGCAGTGGGCCTTTACTACAGTGCAAGCAGAATTGCTCACTGGCCGTGTTATCCAGTAACATGCTCTAAAAAAGGAAAGAAAGTGTAATCATGCAGGCAGCCCATGTGCACTGAAGCTCAAGCTTCTGCTCTTGTATCAGAGATTCTAATATGAACGGACAATATTCTTCTGGGGAAGAGAAAATATCAACCTTATTTTCAGGTTCTGACTCTGGAAGGTAAACTTGCAGTGACCTGAGCCAAGTTGTGAAACTCCTTGAGAAAGACTGAGTTTGTCTCTTCCTCTAAACGACCAAGTAACTGAGTGTGCAGTTTCGCTGTCTGCTGCAGAGTTAACTTGCTTACTTTCCAAGAACAACAGCAACCCTGCATCCTGGAGGTGCAGCACATAGAGACTCACAGATGCCACATTCAGAGTAGAGAGGTGAACTTGATAGATTTAGATTCCAAAGTTTTCAATGCACTCTTGTATCAGCTTACCATTTAAAGTGATAAAAACATCGCATGGTTGCTCTTGATTTAATTTACTCTTTGGAAATTCATGCTCTTGAATAACTTCAAACAGCCTGTGCCTCCTGTTAGCTCTCTTTACCCCTGCGGTTTGCAGTTTTATGCAAGTTCATTCTTCTCATGAATTAGTTCAGTTCATTTTTGAGAATGAAAGACTGAACTTGAGAANGCATGCTCTTGAATAACTTCAAACAGTCTGTGCCTTTTGAGAATGAAAGACTGAACTTGAGAAACATGTAACTAACCAACTAACCTGTGGCTGGGAAGTCAGACCCCTGAAGGCTGCAGGCAGTGTGATTTGGATTGTTAGGGGCTGTTGCCAGGGGTTCCCACTCTTTCCCAATTTATTTTTTTTTATTGCAAGGAAATGCATATATCCTCCCAAACTGGATGGATGCTTCTACTCTGTGTTTCTTGTCGATGAGACTGACGTTCTAACTTGCTTTTTAAGTGTAGGTAGACATAATTTGCATAGAAATGTTAGATTTTTACTCTCTGAATCTTCAGCAGACAGCACGTAATATTCCCGTAAGTAACCATAAGCACACGATGCATGTGATGCATACGCTTATCTTCAGCTTCTTTCCTTTCACGTCCACTTGCCATTTCATAGCAGGACTGCATCAATGTTGTTCAGGAGCATTGCAGGTTTGTTATGCTTCAGAGTGCAATGCATGGTGGGTAACGTAGTGTGAAGTCAGTGTAGTGCCAGTGAAAATGTAGGCAGTAACAGACTGTTACCGGGCCTCAAATAATCCGAACGAGTTTGCATTCAAGTTGTTTCTATGAAAATGTGTTGGGTTCACAGAAAAATGAACATATCACAACACTGGTGGAGTCTTGGTTATAAGTTTTAGGCTCAAAACCCAAAGTTCAAATACATTCTCTTAACAAAGCTCTTGCTGTACCAGAGAAAACATCATAAATCTCACAGGTCCAGGCGTGCTCCTCATGTTAAGTAAATGTTCAAAATAAATTGAATTCCTTTTAAATCTACATGGAACTTTTGCAAAATTTGTCATTTTCATGGCACATTTTCTGCTGGTTTTGTGCATGTATCTTTATGATTAATGGGTATTTCTTCCATGCCTCTGCTCCATATTTGTTGTTGACTTCCTTTGAATCAAAATGCATAGCAGGCTGTAGGTATAATCCTGATCGATTTCTTGGGCATGGGTACTTTTAAGAGGCCTGTCGGGATTTTAAAGAGTGATGCTACAGATGTTAAACATTTTCATTTAAAACTGAAAAATGCTGGAAGGCTGTTGTACAGAAATCGCTGAAATGAAACTAAAAAATATCTTTCTGCCACGAGTTGGCTCATCGCTGTTCATGTTATAGACTGCTATTTGTTTAGATCTTGCACACGTCCTTGGCAGTGATCACATTTACTGAATAAATGCAGGCATCGCTCATCAAAGAGCAACTATCAAATGTTCTAAGCAGAAAAGAAAATAGAAAAACATTTAACAAAATGTCAATTAGAACATTAAAATACTTGCTTTAATTAACCACTGGGACTCTTAATATGTATCTGAAGATTTTAATGCATTTCTTATTCCTTCTTCTTTCTTTTTTAACTTATTCTCAATAGACTTCTACCTTTACTTAATAATCTATACCGGAAATACCGGAAAATATGGAGAAACCTAAAAAAAAATTTACAATTATATGCATAAAATGATCCAAATATCTTTATATTATTAATAGGGTTGTCAACGATAAATAATTTATATTAGTTATTAACTGATTTAAGTAATTAATTGCATTAATATTTTTTATCCATTTAACGCATTGCAGCATGACAAGCCCCAAACTTCCATCATTTCTCTGTTATGACAACGGGACGTGGAGAGGCAAGATGGAAGAGATGAATGGGATAGCTCTACGGATGGATTTGAGAATAAGCACATTAATGGAGCAACCCTTGGACGTTGCCTCCATGGAGAACGAGGCTTTTTAACACACACTGAGAGGGTTCCACACTGGCACCTTTCCAGTATTTCTTATTATTTTTTAACTCACCCTGCATGTCTGCTCTAGAGGAGCTTGTTCCGTGAATCATGACACCGGCTGTCATGATCGGCTTTTCTCTCTTGTTGTGTTTGTTCATGGTTCAGCTGAGAAGGAGGAGGGAGAAGGAACTAGCGGTTCACGGTTCACACTATCACATATTTACCCCAAAGTATTGTTTTTGGCAGGACCTTCTCTAACAGTAGCTGGCTGGTGGTAGACAGGATTTATACTTCAGCTATGCAGGGGTGGGTCTAGAAAAGTTCTGATGGGGGGCCAGGCAGATCAGGTCCTCTTCAAGTTCTGATAATTATGTTGAGGTTTTTGCTTTCTGGAAATCGTCAGTGTGAGAGTGGTGATTTGTGTTGTACTAGTGAAGCAGCTGTGTGTGGAGTAGTTCATACAGTTTACAGTGTGAACCCAAGATTCTTTACATGCAAGTGATGCTGCTGGCTGAGCCATACAAAGTATAATTCTATGAATATGGGTACTCTCCCAGAAGTGATTGGCTGCATGGATGTCATGTTCCCATCAAATGTCCATCAACTCCTGATGCTGAGGAATGCTGAGGAACTGTATCTTTTTTTTTAACTCTTCATTGTGTGCTTAGTTTGAGAGGAGAACATAGTGGACTTATTCTTGGTGATAGTGGATATGACCAGAGTCAATTTATTCACTCCACACTTAGATCTCTCATTACCTGAGCAGCAAAGATATAACTAAGCTCACATTCACACATGAGGAATGGTTGAGCGCATGTCTGGATTACAGAAAAATTAATTTCAGTGTTTACGCAGCACATTGTGATCCAAGCCGAGACGACCTGCAAGGTGTTCGTGGCTACAGCAGCATCACTGTCCTGATCCTGTTAATGGAAGGTCAGGCTCCTGCAGATGTGCCTGTAGATGAAGCGGGCAATGGTCAGTGTATTGATTGCTTTCTCTGTAATCAGATTTGTCAAGTACAAAATAAAGATTAACAGAAGAGTGAGTTAAAAAAATCATTTTTAATGTAATTTCTAGTCACCGAAATAAAGTCATTAATATTTAAATAACTGATTTATTTTTATTTTTACGCATTATGATGTTTTATCAGTCTCAGTGTATCTTTTCTGCATTATGGCTTCCTGTTCCAGTTTCATAATTCTCATTTTCATTTCATGCACTTCTTTAGGATATTATAAATGTTTCTCATCAAATCCTCTGGCTAATTTCTCATGGATGGACATCTTTGGGTTTTTTTTTAGAGCGGTGGATGCAGGATTATCTCTTGGCGATGATACACCTGAAATGGAGGGTACACATTCACTTTGGGTTGGGTTTTGTTCCCTGTCCAGAGTTTTTTATTTCCTCGAGCAGATAATAATAAGAATTCTTTTTGGTTTTGTTTTTTGTTTGTTTTTTAAACATACAAACTGGATAATGGCTAACAAAGTGACATCAGTTGAATAATAAAAAATTGAAAAAGTAACAGCAAAACACATACTTATCTTTAGCTTTACACCCTTTCCAAGCGTAAGTGATGGCTGAGACAGATTCCATTAAGATTCATGGCATTCATGAAAATTTTGCTCTACCAAATGGTTGCGCCAAAACATTAAAGGCTTAAACCAGGTTCTGACCTTTTTCTAAATCTAATTAAGTATTTTTGCTGCCTAATGATGACCAACTCAAGTCTCCTTCATACTCACCACATCCAAACCTAAGCATGACTTTATACAACCCCATTTCTACAAATATTCCACCATCTTTTTGGGATTCACAGGAATCCCACCTGTTCCAACACTGAGATATTATCAAAAGTACTTGGACATCCCAAAAACTACTACTGTTGTCTCTATCGCCAAGAAAAACTATTTTAATTAACTGGAAATCAGGAAAAAAATGTTCACATGTTGTGTGTGTTTTTTGTTGGGTTGTTTTTTTTGTCATTATGTCCAAATTAACTTTTCAATCAAACTCACTTTTTGATCTTATTGCTGTTGCTATCAGTACAAAATAACTCATCCAACACACATCCGTCTTGGTCATCCTCCTCCTATTTCTTCCATAATTACTCGTGAAATTGCTGATCATCTTTGCCTGAGAACCAACAACCACTAGCATACGCACCTGTACACCTAGACGCCGTGGTATAAGTAGATAAGTAGATGCATACATATGATTATATCATATCTCCTATAATGTTGTTCTTTATAGCTCCGTGTCGCATCATGGGTTTGGGCATGTCACGGCCTGTGGAGCGTTGGACGGGAGGCTGTGGTTGGATCTTTTTGGTTCTTGTTGGCTCAGGTGTTTCAGTTGCACTTGTGGATGCATCCTCTACCCAGGACTGAACTAGTCACCATACCATACTTGTTTTAATGCATCAAATACCAACTAAATCCACAATACCCACAGGGTTAAATGAGGCATGTGGGTGGTGTGTTATTTTAATGCTTTTAGACACAGTTGCAGCAAACTTTATCAAGGGGGAAAAACATCTCTCACACACAGCCAGGCAGAATAAGTGGGTGTACCTCATTCTTTAAAATGCACTTAGCTGAGACACTCATACCCCTCTGAGTTGACATTTACATCATCATAACAAGGTTGGCCTAACCAAGGTGTGAATGTGGGGGCCTGGAGGGAGAATCTGTTGGTTGGGGGATGACCTGGCCATGTGCCCTGTGATGGTCCTCCATTGGGTTATACCATGGATGGGTGTGGGTTGCTTTCATCAGGCCTGGGAAGGAATGCAGGGCTATCTCAGATAACAATTTGTTATTGTTTTTGTTTTATTTTGTTTTTTTTTTACTCTCTTTCTTCAACTATTTGTTGTAGCCTTACATTGTACATCTTTAAAGTTTGCGTTTGTATAGATGTGTGTTGTCATTGTTGATTATTGTCAATTAAAAAAAAAAAAGTTAAAGTATTGGGACATCTAATTCTTAATCTGTAGGATTTATGGAGTTGGCCCAACCTTTGCAGCTTTAAAAGCTTTAACTCTTCTGGGAATGTTTTCCACAAGGTTTAGGAGTATTTTTATGGGAATATTTGACCATTCTTCCAGAAGGACATTTGTGCAGTCAGATACTGATGTGTTGAGAAGACCTGGCTCTCAGTCTCTGCTCTAATTAATCTCAAAGTGGTTAATCGGGTTGAGATCAGGACTCTGGACAGGCCAGTTAAGTTCCTCCACCGAACTCAGTCAATCATGTCTTTATGAACCTTATATGGAACATCTGATTATAATAATTTAGAAGGGTGTCCCAAAATGTTTGCCCATATAGTGTATGTGGACATGCCAAAGAATCCTTTCAGCTTTTGTGTGTGAACATCATTTAACTTGCCTGTGGTAAATTAAAGGGAGATTGCTGAGGTACTGAAGGGATTGATGTGGTAAATAAAGAGGCAGCATGTTCAGGTGAATTAATAATTAAACCCAGAAGGTGGAAGTCTATAGAGCAGTGCATTTTGTTGTCCAGGGAGTCTAAAGCATTTATGAGACCTCGAGACAGAAGTGCTTAGCCTAATAATCAATCCTTGAATAAAGAGTAGGAAATCCTGCACTTAGTCAATGCCTAGTAGTCTGCTGCTGCTCCTGAATCTAAAGTCATTCAGATGGTTTAAGTCTAAGCAAAGCTTAAGCAAAGACGGGACTTTTTAGAAGGAACTGGCAGATTGTCAGGCCTGCTGAGGGAAGTTGGGTTGCTCATACATCTTGTTGTAGAGCAGATTGTGCTTGGTAGGGGATGCACCTGGCATGTTTAACCTTACTTCACAGGGCTCCTGTGGAATAAGAAGGCCACCCATTACTTCGCTTAGCAGTGATTATCATCTTCTTTCCTAGCTTGGAGGATGTTTTACTCATCACCACTGCATCAGAACAATGTATTGAATGTGTTTGGAGTGGCACCAAGTTTTTCCTCAGTATTATGATATCAAATTATAATATGAGGGGAGACGCTTAAAAACAGAAGGCACAAATTGAGATGAAGCATCATGACACAAAGCTGAGTGTAACAGCAGATGCTTGATTTAAAGGAATTATGACTGCTGATGTTTTTCTTTAGTCTCTTAATGCCCTTCAGCTGCGATCATCATCTGTGATGGCAAGTTACAGACACATTAAGTCAAATTAGAAATATTAAGTCTAGACTCAGATTCCTTCAGCTCTGTTTTTGCAGTTAAATGAGTGTTTAACAAATTTCCACTTTTCCTTTTTATTTTTAATTTTTTTTTTCTTCTTTTGTCTATTCAAGGAGCACCAGAGACAGCGACACAGACGATGACGAGGATGAGCGACGGGTGAGTCGAGGCTGCACCCTGCAGTACCAGCGGGCTCTGGTCAAGGTCCTGACCCAGTTCCATACCACATCAACGGAGGGAACTGACCAGGTCATCACCATGCTGGGACCAGACTGGCAGGTGGATGTCACAGACCTGGTCCAGGACTCCCTCAAGGTGGCCGACCCCAGGATTGCAGAGCTGGTTGACCGGACAATACTGGTGGGCCTGGAGCTAGGATCAACTGCACTCAAGGTAAACTCCTTTATACACATTAGTCATGAGAGTTCGAATAAATCAGAAGTGAAATACGAAGGGTCTTGTAGAAGATGAAGGACACATCAGGCAGGGTGTTTCTATAAACCCACACAAAATGAAGGTTGCCTANAACACATCAGGCAGGGTGTTTCTTCCAAATAAACCCACACAAAATGAAGGTTGCCTAAAGAAAATGAGGACAGAAGATTTTGAGCTGCTTTGAAAATCCTTCTTATAGCTTTGTTAACATGAACACAAGGTGTTCCTTAGGCTGAATGAGCAGTCAGTGTCATACCATGGCCAAGCATTTTCATCTCAGAACAGTCTGGAATCAGAGACTTGTCAGAGCTGTCAAACAGGAACATTAACAATACATTAGTAGCTTTTTGCTAACATCACCAAGCCAGAATCCAGAGTGTTTGAGCAAAGTCGAGGTTGAGGAGCTGCAGCACTGACAGCGGAGGCGGGGCTGATTAGCATATTAGCACATCTATGCACAGTAAATGAGGCAAAGATGTAGGACTACGTCTGAGCATCGTTAGGCATGAAGGGGATTGAAATGAGTTAACAAAAAAAAAAAAAAAGACCCTTCAAATATGCATTTCTGACAAACAAAGATATCTTCTGATCTTGTGCTTAAAGACAACTGAAGACATGATTAAAAGAAAATGCTGCTTTATATTCTAGTTTTGGTCACTATCTTTATTACTCATGGTAATATGAAAACCAAAAGATACAGAACAGCACATACAAGCAGTTAAAGTGGTTGTAAAAACAGTTTGGTGACTTTATCCAAAGCAAGAAGGCCTGAAATGTCTGTGATAGTCATTCATTACTAAGGAAGACAGCAGTGAGAGATCAAAGTTAAACTCAAAGGACAGCAGATAAGCTGTGATGAATGGTTGCAACACACAGTTTGGGAAGTAAATATTGTGTTCATCCCAGTTTCTTAGACCCCCATTTGATTGTTAGATTGTTAGACAGCAACTAACTTGGTGACTGCATTGTGAGAATAAGTTGTTCTGCTCAGTATTTTCACAGTAACGAAAAGATTTTTTTTTAAATAATTTTCTTTTTTAACATATTGTCAACATCGATTACGAAACAAAAACCTGTTCTCTGTAAGTATATGCTGCGGCTGATGTCCTCTCCTTTCGAGTGAAAGAACCGTCTGACATATAGTGCATGTAAATGCGTCAGCAGAGACAGGTTCAGAGACCCTTATGAAGGAAGTTATTACGCCTGAGCTGTGATTTACCGACGCTTCAGTGCTCATTTACGGGGACAGAGAGAGGGGGAGAAGTCGTGAGAGTTTTGATCACCATGAAAGATCACAGTTTTAGCCTGTCAGGAAAAAGAATTGTTGCCTGATGAATGCATCAGATGTTAGAAAAATAGGGAGGAAAGACAAAAGTGATAAATGGCTCATATTGGGTGAAGAGTAATTACACTCATTAATTTACCAACAGATGCAGCTTGCCATGATAATTTAGATGTAATAAATAGACTAAATAGAGTCATCATTAAAATTCTTTAATGCTTCATAAATATTTTAAAAGTTTTGGCTGTAATAAAAAATGCATGGTAGAGCTGAACTGGTCAAAACTGATGTAAATGAGCTGCAGTTATCTAAGAATAAAGATGTGCGTCTTTTTGAAGCTTTTATATTATTTAAACATATTACAGTATTCCCTTCCTATCTCATATTTGTTGCTCTTCAGATGTGTTTTAAAGTTATCAAAGTATTTAATACTTAGTTTAAATCTGTTTAATCTATATAAAGTGAAAATATTTATATCTGGACTACATCCAGACCCCAGCTGGCTGAGCAGTAAAAGAGTTCTAAACATCAAGATACTGTTGTAGGGTTGTCCCAAATATCTGCTCAGAAGTTGGGAAACTTTGAACATCACCCTGTTCAAATAAAACAAATTACAATTTTTAAGTAAAGACCACAGGGTGTGTACAAGGACTTGTACTTACGTAGCACTTTTCCAGTTGGCTTTATTAGCATAAAGCTATTTTTATTAGCATTACACATTCACAAACTCATACCCCGATAGGCACATCGGGAGGTGTCTTGCCAAAGGACACTTTGATTAGTTTTAGTTAATGAATTCAGACATTAACACTTTATGAAATGAAACTATTTTTCTTGTTGCCTTCCTTTAATGTTGCTGTGACATGTTTGGATACAACACAACATAGTATTAGAAAATGACATGTGTGAGAGGTAAGTGTGTGTACAATAATTTAATAATTTGGCCAGTAAAAAATATATTTGGCCGATGGATTTTTTTTCATCTACCGGCCAACTTGACCGGTGAGTCAAAAAGTTAATTTCGGACACTGACTGTGAACGATTAAAAGCCCTGATAAGTAAAGTGGTGCTGTGCTATTAAGTCTTTTAAAAACAACTAATAAAATCTTGAACTGGATCCTGTACTGTAGAGGAAGCAACTGATCAACCCCAAAATAGAGAGTTACAGTAATCTAGATGGCAGGTGATAAACGCATGAATAACTCTCTCTAGATCTTTGAATGGGATGTATGATTTTACCCCTACCCTAGATTTGACCACAGAGCTAAGTTTACCGGGCCGACACCACCCCTGCAGCCACCTTTAGAATAGGAGGAGTATCTGCACTATGACACCAAAACGACTTATACGCCATACGCTTAGTGCGAGAGCACACTCACCAGCATCAGCAACTCCGTACCTGATCACATAAAGGTGTCACACGAGTATAAATCGGCCTTAAAACGTTTAGACCACTTTTAAGACCCAGGCTGTAATGAGGTATTTAAATAGTAAGGTTGAACTAGCTAATATCAGCTTATTCTCATTTAGATACCCTTATTAACCATCTGGCCAGGACTAATCAGTCAATAACTATAAAACTGCATTTTAACATTAGTTGTCAGTGTGTTGTGTAAGTAAAGTAAAACTGAGCATTTTCTCATCATTATCCCATATGTATAAATAATAAATGATGCAGTACCTAAACTTGAATAAATAGTTTGCTTCTATTAACCAAATAGTGGCTGTTTCATTCATTCACAAAATATCACAATGGATAATAGAGGTTTTGTAATACACCATCTATAAAAAGGTCTAGTCATGTATCCCCACGTGTGAAAATATTTAGTATTTGGTAGTATCACACAAAAAGTCAGCGAAAAACTCAGCCTTTTGTGATGCCCCACAATTAAAGTAGCCAATAAAACTAACGACGGTTTCCGCAGATTTACAGGTGGAGATGGTTTGACATAAACACAGTCATAAATCAGAGCTCCCTGCAGGACATGAATTCATTATGGTTCAGTTAAATGATCAGTGGCCAATGACATAAAATTAAAAGCTTATCTGTTCTGAAACGTCCCCTCCTGCACCTGCAGCTCCAGTCCTGCAGGTGTCAATGAATGACCGAAAAGCTTAAAGCAACTTGAATGATCCTAGCTGAAAAAGTCCAAAGCTAAAACGGTATGAAGGAAGTAGAAGTTACATCCCTGCAGACTCACCGTAGGATTGACTGACTGCTAGCAAAATTCAAATTACAAAGCAGTTTTTGTACAGAGAACATAGGAATTGTCTGAACAGAGACATTTTCTGAAAATGAGCTCTACATATCTGCAACAATGGTCCTCTTACAGAATAGTTCAGTCTGTCTGAGGATTTGAATAAGTTTCTGACTCTTATGAAACTCACCCAAATTGTTCACCATCTTATGAATATGAATGAAAGAAGGAGATGGCATTGTTCCACTTGTGCAGCGCTTCAGACATTCATTTGACATCTTTCTTTTGTAAGACCAGGCCTTGATAGCAGTATTGAATGAAAACTTTTTTGTCTTATATATGGCAGCTGTAGAGAAAATAAAGAATACTGATTAAAAAACTGAGCTCTAGAAGTTAAATTTAACATCCAGAAGGTGTAATTAGGTGAAGGAGTACTCTCTCTAATCCTAGATCAGCAGGTAGGATGGGGGCTGCAAGAATTCATTGTTATCACCTACAGACATTGCATCATCCACAAAGAGCAGAAGACACTGGTCAGCTCCACCTGTTCAGCTGTTTAACACAAAAATAAATCAGCCAATCATGTGGCACCAACTCAATACATTTAGTCATGCAGACATGGTAAAGACGTCTTGCCGAAGTTCAAACTGAGCATCAGAATGAGGAAGAAAGGGGATTTAAGTGACATTGAACGTGGCATGGTTGTTGCAAGTATTTCAGAAACTAGTGATTTACTGGTGGTGAAAGGAGAAAAAATATCCAGTTAGCAGCAGTTGACTGGACCAAAATTCACACAGACTCACCAGAACTGGACAACAGAAGATGGAGAAACGTTGCTGGTCGGATGAGTCTCCATTTCAGCTCCACATTCAGATGCTAGGCTCAGAATTTGGTGGAAACATCATGAAAGCATGGATCCATCCTGCCTTGGATCAATGCTGTGGGTGTAATGATGTGGGGGGTATTTTCTTGTCCTGCTTTGGACCCCTTAGTACCAACGTGGCCTGGTTTAACCACCACAGCCTACCTGAGTATTGTTGCTGACCATGTCCATCCCTTTATGACCACAGTGGAGCATCTTCTGATGCTACTTCCAGCAGGATAATGCACCATGTCACAAAGCTCAGATCATCTCCACCTTCAGTGGCCTCCACAGTCACCAGATCTTAATCCAATGTAACACAATTTTTATTGATATATTAGATTTTTATGTATAATTACTGATCTACACATTCTGATTGTTTCATTGTTTTACTGCCAATCTTCACACGTGATTTTTTTGGGTGAGATTGTGTCAAACCAGGCTACTCAATTCGATCCTACGAGGGGCACAGTCCTCCGGGTCTCTACTCCAACACACCTGACTCAAATTAAATGGATCCAACAGCATATGAAGTTCTATACAATAACTCATTCATTTGACTCAGGTGTGTTGGAGCAGGCAAACATTAAAAAACCTGCAGGACTGCGGCCTTCATCAAACTGAATTGTGTAGTCCGAATTTAGAGGCATAATCCATGAGGAATAAAGAAAGTTCCTCCTTCACAGCATCATCATAAGATCAACATGAAATTCCTTCTTGTGTTTAAATATTAAAGCATATAAGTATTAGCAGGCAGCTCTTAAAAACATGCTGCTAAAAAACATACATGCACATAAAAAGACTCCCACATTCAATCCCATTTGTTTTGGTCATGCCTCTCCTTTTTATTACTGTAAGCTCTGATCAGTCCAATAAGTTTGAAAACGCCCCAAGAAAGTCATTTTATCCTTCTGAGTGTGGGGGACACTGAACAGACCGGTCTGCTGCAAAGCTCTACAGCTGTCAGGGGAGCCCTTTGCCACGCAGAAGGTGTGCACAAGTTTATTTAGCAGCTGCCGCTTGTACTTGCTTCGCTGTGTGGGCATCTGTGTAATTGCCTGAATGTTTACAGGATGGTGAAAGTTTTCATTTGCACTGTGTTTCAAGAGGTATTACATTTGTATTTCATCAGTACATCCTCTTAGTAGCGAAGCACTTTAGGTTTTGTGGAAACGAGCATTTCGGGGCCTGTTGCATCGCTCTGCTCGTCAGCACTAATTATCCTGATGGAAAGCATAACAAAAACGCCCATCATTTCTCCAAGATGAAGGCTTAAATTTGCAGTCATAGCGTGCTCAGACTAAATTGACCTGTCATTTAAGTCTACAAAAATGGATCAAAACTAACTTCATCTGGTTTTCTGCATATTAAACTGTATTTTTTTCAGGGCTTCTGTTATATTATATTCTGTTAATAGAGGCTGTCTATCACATGTCTCATATGTGTGCTGCTTATGAAATCCATTTAAGTAAAACAAAAAAAGTTATACAACAACCAGTGACACAGACATAGTGATGAACTACAGCATGAACCGTGTTGCTGTAGGCCTCAGTCTGC
Organism: Melanotaenia duboulayi; assembly: GCA_026261665.1. Classification (NCBI taxonomy): domain Eukaryota; kingdom Metazoa; phylum Chordata; class Actinopteri; order Atheriniformes; family Melanotaeniidae; genus Melanotaenia; species Melanotaenia duboulayi. The sequence continues at coordinate 26,805,582 of CM047989.1, read as the reverse complement.
ATGACGTTTTTTTTATCAAAACAAAAAAAGTAACTTGGTAACTCCACGTTTAGATGCTAGGCTCAGAATTTGGTGGAAACTTTATGAAAACATGGATCCATCCTGCCTTGGATTAACTCTTCAGGCTGCTGCTGGTGTAATGGTGGGGCTGATATTTTCTTGACCCACTATGGGCCTCTTAGTATCAAAATGACCTGGTTTAACCACCACAGCCTACCTTGTATTGTTGGTGTTACGTAATAGCCTAAATATTAATATGAAATATTAATAATCAAAATTAATAAACTTTTTTGGATAAAATTTAGCCTTTTTGGAGCACCACCCTTCTTCATGTTTCTTTCATGGTAAAGAGGGAATACCATGAGTTAAGGTTTGCACAAGAAAATTTCTTCTTCTCTACTCCTCTAAGTTTCTGATAGTTTACTACTGGGTTAAGGGTGGACTTTACACTAGTGGGTTATAGCTTTATTGTGGACAGCACTGAGACCTTCATAAAGGGAGTAGGACAAGCCCAAATAAGCAACTACACCTTAAAAACTTTACTTTCAGGGACCCATCTACTCTGTTGGGTTACTGAAAACGGCCGTAATTACACATGTAAATAACACAAAAGATGGATTAAATGCTCCATGGTCGTCTTTAAAGTAGATCATAAATTGGCCTAAATACAGCCCTAATCCATGCAGTAATTTCCACTAAAGAATCATGTCTGTTAGCAGTACTGGTGAACAATTCTGATTGGTTTGCAGCCTTTTCACTTCTGTGTATTCATCCATGTAAGATAAAAATGTGAACTCTTCCTCATCTTTATTTCTAAGGACGCATTCATTCTGTCCACATTAGATTGGATGCTTTGTAGTGCGACATGCCGGATAACTCAGTCTGGTTTTAGGACAAACCACATAATCGAGACGGCCCTTTTAAAAATTGTTAATGATCTTGGATCTAACTCAGACTCAGAGAAACTTTCTGTCCTGGTTCTACTGGATCTTAGTGCCGCCTTTGATACAGTTGATCACCAGATTTTATTACACAGACTCAGAAGTCTGGTGGGCCTCTCAGGTACTGTTCTTAAATGGTTTTACTCCTATCCCACAGATTGCCAATTTTATGTAAGTATGGATACATGCTCCTCAAGAATCCATCAAATTCAATGTGGGGTTCCCCAAGGATCAATTTTAGGCCCGATACTTTTTAATTTGTACATGTTACCGCTTGTGGATGTCATCAGAAGACACGGCACTGATTTTCACAGCTATGCTGATGATACGCAGTTTTACATCGCCATGTCTCCTGATGACCTGGAGCCAGTTAACGTCGTTTTAAACTTTATTTTAGATATAAAGTCTTGGATAGCAGGGAAGTTCTTTCAGCTCAATTAGGACAAAACATAAGTTTTAACTATCGGGAGAGAGAGAGAGAGAGAGAGAGAGAGATCATTCAAAAAAATCATTTAAATCCCTCTCAGTGCGTGAGAAATCTGGGTGTTCTTTTCGATTCTGAGCTGGATTTTACTCCACACATTAGATTTATAACAAAAACTGGATTTTATCATCTTAAAAACATCACCAGAGTCAGCCCATTTCTCTCTCTTGCCAGCATGAAGGTGCTCATGCATGCTTTTATTTCTAGTAAAGTAGACTATTATAATGCCCTGCTTTCTGGTTTTCCCAAAAAGTCCATCTCAAACCTACAGGTACTTCAGAACTCGGCGGCACGAGTTCTGACAAGGACCAGAGGGCGGGAACACATCACACCGGTTTTTAAATCACTGCATTGGCTCCCTGTGAATTTCAGGATTGATTTTAAGTTTCTTTTAGTAGTTTATAAATGTCTTAATGGTCTTAGGCTCTGTTATATATCAGACCTTCTTTTAAATTATGAAACCTTGCGGACTCTGAGGTCCTTTGGTACTGGCCTTGGGGGGTTATTTTCTTTTTAATATGCATGAATTGAATTGTGCTTAATTTTTTTAATCTTGTAAAGCACTTTGTATTGCCTTTGATATAAAAAGGGCTTTATAAATAAAATTAGATTTGATTTGATTTACAGTAGATTAACCCTGGTCCACTTCCATGGATAGTACAGTTTGTTTGTGTTCACTAGTGTGAACGCTTATTGCAGTCTGGTGTGGACCAAAGAAGTGAACTCTGGTCTGCTTGAAAATCAGGGGTGTTGGAACCCTGGTGTGGTTAACCAGTTAACCAAAGAGAGGAAGTGATGTAGTGCAAAATGCCGGATAACTGGCTGCCTTCCCTGCTGATCATACTAGACGGATTCTTGTGACAACCACATTAGATTTAAACAGCAAAGTAAAAACAGAAACCTCAAGACTGCATGAACTTGGCTTTTGTGCTATTGGTGTGGTTAACGTGCCATTTTCTATCCTAGCCGGTCAATGAGCCATATGTTCTTCTTCTTTCCTCTTGTTTAGTTGTTGTTTTGAGGAATATCGCCCCTAGTGAGTAGATGTTGTAACGGCATGGCATTATTTTGGCAGTTTTATCCTTTCAAGTAAAGTGCAGTGTAAAAACAAACCGAATCAAAGGAAGGTGCAGAGATTACCCCACCTGATCAAACCTATTTCCAGACAGTCCTAGGGTAAATTGGGCCCTAAAGATTCATTTCATATCCAGTAATGTTCCTGACCTCTTCATGAACCCAATCAGATAAAATGAGCCAGTATATGAAGATTTTTATTATGCAACTTTTCCAGTCTCTTATTGTCCCAGAGTACAACTTTTAGGAAATGTTACAGTCATCAAATTAGAAATTAACGTTTCAACTTTTGGCTTTTTTTTTCTCTTTAATTAAATTTAGAGTCTAAATGTTCTTTAAATAACTGGATTCTGTTTATATTCCATTTACAAAGCATCCAAATGCATTTGAAACAGATATAGAAAATCTATTTTTATTGCTTTTGCAACAACTTGTTTGTCCCACAAATATATATATATATATATATATATATGTATACACAAATATATTTTAACTCTCTCACTGTTTTCTTATTGGCAGTACAGATAGATTTCCAGTAGGATGAAGCTTAATTCATACGCTTTAAAAAGTTAAGATCAAACCACATCTTCACACTTGGGAAATCCCAAGTGGCAGCAATAGAAAAACATTTTGACTCTCAGAAAATGTAAAGTCTTTTTACTATTCTGAGTTCATTTAATGTCAAATTCTGTTTGATAAGATTTCCCACCAGTCTCCCATTCTGACAAGAGACGACTTTTTGGAGCATGCAGTGCAAATCTGGCACCTCAATTAGTGAGAAGGGAATGCTCTTTCTGCTGCTCAACATTAGATGTACTTTTTGCAGTAAATATCGTAAGTGCAATTTTATGCCGACAACTTTCTCTTTGGGTAGTAAAACATAATGAAAGCTTTACTGAAGGTTGAAATTGTCTTGAAGATCCTTTCATTATCACTGCTGATGAAACAGGGCTTAACTTTGATTGTCAAAGAAGAGAGTTATAATGACCTCTTCTCACAGTCTGTTTAGACTCTTACTTTGAACTGATGCGTGTATGTTTTGATAGATGTGTGAAGAGGTGTCATTGCCTTGAGGGTGTTTTCCCCATGTGGTGTCGGCCACATTCAAAAGATAGACTGCATGAAGACCACAGCTTGCATGAATAAATCCTCCACTGATATTATGTTGCACCTTAAACCCAAAATATGATTTACTGGAATAAGAAAGGGGGAAACGCAGAGGTGCATGAGGATGGTATAATGTAGTGAGGTTCACGTCTGCGTGTTCAACCACGTTTAAGTGAAGCGGCTCAGCTGGTCAGCGTCAATCTGCCGCTTGGACTCATGATTGATCTCCTGTTTGCATTGAGCACTGGTCAAACAGTATTTCTGCTTCGGCATGACACCATGCACAGCTTCATGCAAGCTCCTGGTTTAAGGTCATGGAAAGCATGACAGCTTTGCTTCGTCTCCCCTGCCTGCAGCTTCAGCGACAAAGTCCGCTGAGAACTGAACCAGAACAACTACAGCTGAACTCGCTCCAGACAGACATGCTAGGGAAACATTACCATTCATTACTGTGCTTGAAAGCAAGTACTTAGCTGTCTGGAGTCACAACAAACTCTAATGCACATGCCCCTTATGATGTCAGTATTCAACCCTCTAAGTGCATAGCACTAGGACATATCTCCAGATCGAGAGCTTAAACTTGTTCCCATTTTCCACTGCTACATGGCAGACATGTGAATCTCCAATGTAACACAACTGGTACTGTAGGTGAGTGGAGAGGAGGTTTGGGGGAGTCTATTCAAAGTTTATGAGAAAGTTGAGCTTGAAAGACATCATACGGAAGCGGTGACGAAGCGCTTGTAGTCGTGATGCAGAGGTTATTACAGAGAAAACTCCAAGCTGCAGTCAGAGGGGAAGACGTTCACCTCTGCTCCAGAACCAGTTAAAATGAAACACAAAGTTTCCACTGGCCGATCCCGTTCTGGCTTACCGTCAGATATTAATGTCTATTAATGAACAGTGTGGACAACAACATCTTAAAAGTTAAAAGTACTGTAACATGTTGTAGACTCTTAATCAGACAACAGCCAAAGCTGCTAGTTAAAGTACATAAAATGACACTTCAACGTTAGGGCTGTTCATTTTATCCGTGTCCCCTGAGGGCTCCGTACAAATGTCACTGTTCAGGTCGTCTCTGTGTCTTTTTAAAGGTTTTGATTATATATAATATTGAAATGATTATTACAAAACAAATATCATTTAATGTGAAAAAGCAAAGAAAAATCCAAGTGAACATCGGCTTGCTCTTTCTGTTGATAGAATACAGCAAAAACAGACTGTAATTAATAAATTTAATTAATAATTTATTAATTTAATAATTTAATTAATAATTACAATAAAAACATAATAGATAAATAAGTTATTTGAAAAAAATAAAAATAAAAAATAAGTAAACAAAAATAAATACATGTTCAATAATTTCAATACTCGATATTTCTTTAAAATGATCTGACTACATTTATTTATATTTGCTCTACATAAATGAGCATCCCTCAAGTGATTTTTTTTTCTTTTTTTTTTTACTTTTTTCTAGTCCATGTTTCTAAATTTTCTGATGTCAAGTAAATGCAATTTCTCTCTGTCTAGACAAGAATGCAAAGCAGCCTCAGTATCCTACTATTTATGTTTGATTTTGCTTTTATCTTGTCTCTTACACTGATGATATCACGATACACACCACTTCCTTCGCTTCCACACACTGGATGCAACACGTCCTAGAACATCCTGTGGGAGTCTTTCCACAGACACTGTGGGGAATGTGGAAAATCAGTGACTGTGGTAAAAGAAAATGAGGCAATTTAGGTTAAAATCAAAACTGCAGTTCTTCATCACCACATGCTCCTTGTGACACATCACAAAGTAATACTATCAGGGAGAATATTTTCCACCTGGGTTTTCAATTTGTTAAATACTTGTTTAAAGTTTAATTTCCATCTGGAAACACTGGTGGATACTGGTCTTGTGAATTTTAATGAGACTGAACTGAATCTTATAGATTTGAGGCTGACAGTTTAAATCATTAATTCATTTTAGGTAATAAGTAGTAAACAATTCAAATTAACATTTTAACTAAACAGAAAACGGTAAGATTATGTTGAATAAACTGCCTTAATTTTATATATATTTATATATATATATATATATATATGTATGTATGTGAAGCCATTTTTCCGTTTATTGAAAACCGTGATGCCTGTACGAGAATCTTTAGAAGTAGTCTTTGGTGACCAATTAAAACAATGATTTTAAATTGCTTTGCTTAAAAATATTAAATATTACTCAAACATCAGCTAACCAGCATTCACATTCATATTTTTCCCTGCAATGATGATATAATGACCCAAATTATGTAAAAACTAGGATTCTGTGATAAAGTCAACATTTACACTAAATAACTTCTATGAAATTTAGAAGGATGTGTCTCACTGCTCATTAGAACAATGTCAAACCGATTATTTTACTCAGACTTGACCCACAGGGAGGCCGAAAAGAGGAAACCACACATGGCTTTTCCAGGTAAAAGGAATTTGTTACAGGGATATTTCATTGAGGAAAATTCCGGTTTGTCAGTTTGGATGTGAGATGTGTAGGAAAGCCTCAAAACATGAATCATCTTGAACTGAGCCAAAGGAAGTAACCAGGAGAAAAGAGAAAGTGTGATTAAAGCACCTCTACCTGTAGATGAGCAATCACAGGAACCCAGAGTCAGCCATCACTTCTAATGAACCACTTCCCAGATTCTAACAGCCAATCAAACAGGAAATAGGTGATGATGCCTCGCGGCAGTCACAACATGATAAAGAGAATTAATTGGTACTGTTTCAAGCCTCCTTTTGTTCTTTCAATAGAATCAGGTGAACAGTGGTCCTAGCAAGATGGATTAGTCATTGAAATTGAGAAGAATCTGGCATAAAAACCTGGTGGGTTCATCTGTTCAAGTATTATGTTTCATAAATACAAGTTATGATGATTTTAATAGTCAATAAACTGCTTACCTAAACACACTTAGGCCCTGATCTATTAACG
>CM047989.1:26784148-26798146 GCA_026261665.1 Melanotaenia duboulayi | reverse complement strand
ATATCAATGTGGCTGCTGTTGAATTAACTGTGATGTTAAAACTGGACTTTGTTCACCAGTGTATCCCCCAAATATTTATAGGGTTTGGAATCACCCCTAATTTTTTACATACTATAGGATATAGATTAGTAAGATTACTAATTCATTAAAAACACACATAAACATACATGTAAATCCGATATATGAGTTTGTATGATTCTAAGGAGCATGAAAGAAATATTTGGTCTCAGCAACTTTACTCTTCAGAAGACTAAACCCTCTTACAGAAGCTTTCTGTCATTTCTTTAAGTAGTCTTCAGGAATAGTCCTCCAGACTTCTTGAAGGACTTTCCAAAGCTCTTCTTTGGATGTTTCTGTCTTTTGTTCTGTTCTCTGATCAGATGATTCCACACTGTTTTCAGTAATCAAATCAAATCAAATTTTATTTATATAGCACCTTTCATGCACAAGGCAACACAATAAAAACAAAACATGCATGTTGAATACAAAATTTAAATCAATAAGAGACGGGAAAATCAAAAATTATAACAAAAAATAAAAGGGAACATCCCAAAACTGTTCACACACAATCGCACACAAAACTTGCCCAAATACAAACCAAGCTTCATGCACACTCGCCCAGCCCACCCATACCCCATTCTGTACAAACATGAACTTCCATTAGTAATAACTGTCTCTGAACTTAAATTAAGTATAAAAGTAGTAATAAAATGCAAACATCTGGCTCAACACTGCAGTGAGGAAATGATATCTTGGGGATCCAGTCACACCGGAAGCCCCATGAGCACATTTGGTGCCACCACAAGAACCACCCAAGCCAGGGCAGGCCGGGGTCCACAACACAGCCACAGGGCTGCAGTGCAGGACCCCCAGCCACCCAGACAAGGGCAGTCACCATGGCAACAACCTTGCAGAGAGAGCAGGCAGAGCCACCGGTGTAAAGGACCCCCAGGAGGAAAACAGTGGAGTTAAACAGTGAAAACAAGAATAAATAAACTTAGAAACAATAAGAACTGATAAGAGTGACAAGAATAAAAATACCGATAAAGCAGTTCAGGAAAAATTAAATAAAATAAGATGAAATAACATCAAATGAAATGAGATAAAAGAAAATAAAAGCTTTTATAAAAACTACTTGGGTAAAAATAAAATAAATAAATAGTAAAACAAAACAGAAAGCCATATAAGTAGGTAGTAAAAGTATTAGAAGAATATATAATTAAATAGGTAAAATTCCAAACAAAAAGCTAGACTAAAACGAAAGGTTTTGAGCCTGTTTTTTAAAACATAAACAGTCTCTACAGCCCTGAGATTCTCTAGCAGGCTGTTCCATGGTCGAGGCCCGTAGTGGTGGAACAAGGCCTCACCATAAGTCTTGGTTCTGACTTTGGGAACAACTTAAAGGCCAGTACCCGAAGACCTCAGGGTCCACAAGGGTTCATAATCTAAAAGCAGGTCTGATAAGTAAGAAGGCCCAAGACCATTAAGACATTTATAAATAACTGTAAGAATCTTAAAATCAGGTTAGATCTAAGGTTCTAATTTTGAGGTCGGAGTTCTGGGGAGGATCCATCCCTCCATCAGACCTGTAGCCACTGATCTTCAGTCCAGTTCTTGTGTCATGTGACATACCTCAACCTTTCCTCCTTATTTTTCTTCCGGTAGAATGCCTTCTTGACAGCCACATCTCTCAGGTCCTGGTTCAGGTCTTTGGGAAATGTTCCTATTTATTCAGAATATCACTTTCAGACCCTGTTTATCTGCTGTAGATTTTTTTTGTTTGTTTGTTTTGTTTTGGGGTTTTTCCTGACACATCTTCTTTTGTACGCCACTTGTCCAATTCCCTCAAATGTTTCAAGGACATTCTGCACACTGTGCTCAGATATTCCAAGCTGTCAGCCAACAGCTCTTTGGGAATAACCTTTAAGTTTCAAAAATCCTATTTTTCTGTTTTTTAAAGGATGTTATCTTTAACATTTTCTGTAAATCCAGTGAATGAAATGGCAACCATTTAAAACTGGTTCTTTCTGGAGTTGTGTCTTATGTGTCGACTAATTCATCCCTTGAGTTAGTTTCTTATTTTATGCCTCAGGCATGTCAGACATTCCTCTGAAAATGTTCAGGTACAAGGACGCAACTGAAAATTTGTTCAAATAGCAGAAAATGTTGAAAGAAAAACTTCGAAAGATTTTCAGAAAGCTGAAGAACTATTGATCGGGACCATGAAAGCAATATGGAGAAATGAAATACGAAATGTGAATAGTCCAGTGTATTTGTATTAAATGCATAAAAGAGGTTTATGTGATTCTGGAAATCTGTGTGGGTGAGGCTGAGAACAAGTAGAGAGTGTAGGAGGTTCAAACACTGACACCAAACTTGGTCTTATTTCAACCTTGTTTAAATGAAAGCTGTGGAAGAAATGAATATATAGTATACAGTATATTTCAATAGGATAACTTTACACAGATCAGTTTCTGTGATTACATTCTCTTAGTTATAAAATCGATGCACAATGTGGAATTTCTTTAAAACGTGTTTTGACATTTTGACATAGTTGTCAATATTGATTTTCAACAGCGTTAGATTTACTTTTTAGTCACTTTAATTGGCCCTTGAAAATATCAGCCATGGTCGAATGGAACGAGAAACAGCAGAAAATCAATTGCAAGCAAACAGTTTTCTCTGCCAGTGTCATACTCTATCTGATCTCACTTAGATTTATAATTAGACATGGTTTTACACAGAATCTGGCTTCTGTTAGCTCAGGTCTCAAGTCAGGATTAATGAACTGACTCAGGAGCTTCAACTGTTTTTCACTTTCTTCTTTAACTGAATTGTTCTCTGGAAACAGAGTTGTGGCATCAAACTTAAGTTGTAAAACGAGCTCCTGCAGAGAGTGATTCATCATCCATCCAAGTTTTCCTTCAGAAAACTTCAAGAATAATTTTTATTTATCCATTTGGTATCATGCCGTGGGGTTTTGCACTCACACAAACCTGTGTGTACATGTGTGTATGACTGCATGTGCACATGCTTGTGCGGTGCTCAGTGTACCATAACTCTTCTGTCTGGCACATTAATCTATCACAGGCAAACAATATGCATAAGGAGGTGGAACAGACTGAAGAAATTTGTTTTTTATTTATTTTTTCTGTTTTTAGCCTCCAGGCATTTATCAGCATAAAAAATCTACTAATATATTTGGAACTTTACATTTTACTGTGGTATTAATGTATTATGTAGTATATATGGTGTGTACAGTAAAATATGTGGGAGGCACATTCATTCCCAGGCACTTGGATGCTTTCACACATCAGTATGGTTTCCAAGCATTACTATCTGTAGGTGAAAAGGACTTTGGTAAAGAACATAATACTACAGGAAATGTCCTGACACCTAAATTCTGAGCACTGTAGAAGGTGTATTTAATTTTTCCTGTGAAGCAAGTAATTATTTACAAAATTTGCTCCTTTGTATAAATGCGCATCACCCTTTGTTAATTTAATAGCATTTTATATGAAATGATCACTTAGATCAACGAAACGACTGAGTGATGAAGACATTTAACAGACTAAATGAACCAGTTTGTTCTTGAAGCTGATAATAGCAATCTGGTTAACAGATACACCGCACCCCAGCACTATTGCTTATATCATCATCAGTGTCAAATGAATAGTAGTGTGTTACTCTGTGGGGTAAACTGTGATGGATAGTTAGTTTAGGTGATCTACGGACATTTTCCAGGCATTTATATCCCATACAAGAGGTTTACAATTCAGCCACAACATGTTGTGTTTATTCAGGGACTCCACAATGATCTATCGCATTTTCATCATAAAAAGTATAAATGAGGTGTCCCAACAAATTCAGCAATGATCTTGCATCCTGTCTCTTCTCTGAGCTCTCTCCAGCCAATAAAAGTCAGTCCATTGTTGACTCTTGTCTTATTTCTTCCTCAGTCCTCAGTTTTTTTTTTTCTTTTTATCCCCTCTTCCTCCTATAATTTCTTTTTGGGTTTCTTTGCTAAATCAGTCATGGTGCATGTTCAAAGTGGCCTGTGTGTTGATATCCAGTTGCTAGCATGTGCAACGATACCTAAAACAAAACTTGACTGATGTCAATCAGCACCATAACTCCAGGTTAGGGACATCTGCTGAGAAAGAAATGACCACCAGGGGGCGACTTCTGTCATTTCGTATGGAAGTTTGGGAGTTACTTGTGACCTCTGTGAAGAATTTCTTTAATAGGGTTTTTAGTCTTGTGACATGTGACAGTCTAGTTATCACATCATTTGTGCTTAGCGTGGGAATTATGGCCACACTTAATATAAAGCAAGATACTGTGTTGTGTTGTGGCCCAGTAGGGGTGCCTCTCTCCATGGTTTTCAGCCGACTCCACCACTCACTCTCACATCTTCAAAATGAGCCAAAATGCTGAACTCAAGGCTTAAATCATTAAAACTCACAGTCTATCTCTATTTATATTAAACAGTTTTGCAGTTAGTAATGGTGCAGTCCAATACAGACCCTGATTCTTTCTCTGTAACTAGTCATTCAACAGGCATTATGCAAATGTGTTTCATGGTTAAGTAAAGAAAAGACTGGACCACAAACCAGGCAGTAAATGTAAATGGAGACCTTTCACACGGACAAACAGCTTTAAGACGGAGTACTGAAATGAAACAACTGCATGTGGTTTCAGAAAAGAAAAAATAGAAGATTAGATTACATAATGTTTTTATTTTTAAAAAATCAAAAGAAAAACCTTTAGGCTATTGCACTCAAAACAACAAAACAGATGACCTATCAAAACCAAATGAACAAAGCCTGACACCTGCTCATGCTCCTGTTTCCACAGATGGTTTGGCACAGGCCTTTGCACGATTCATTTCATTGCCTCAAATTATGCAGGAAATTGTTGCTTTAATTATGTGGAAATGAAATCTGACCCAAGGTTAGCAAGAAAAAGAAAAGCAATGTGGAAAGCATGTTTATTTACAACTTGATTTCAATCATTCTTCATGCTTGTCCATTTAGTTTTCACATCAGTGAGCAAAGCATGCAGTTTGCAGGATTATTATCATTATTATTTAGAAGCATGTGTGTGTGTAAATGACTTTTGGTGGATGAGAAGGAAAGCTTTCCAGACACCAGGTCCTTCGCTCTTCAGCTTTACAAGCTTTTTGAGTCCAGCTCTTATTATCAAAAACTTCAGATGAAGGCAGAATTGATTTCCCCATCTGAGTCTAAGAACAAGGCCACTGCTCTGCTGAATGGCTCTTCAGTGTATACCTGTCCCTCCTGACCTCTAGTTGCAGTTGCGAAGTGAAATGATGATATTTCATAAGTGGTGAAAGTACTGGTTGCAAAAGGCTGTCAAAGACCTGGGATTACTCAAAGATGCAGGACGATCCGTAAATGGTTTTTGGCATCTTGTGTGATGACACTAAGATGGGCACAAGTGTTTTCTGCTAACCTTCACATTGAGACGTGCTTGTACAGCTCCACATTTTACCTTGATGTCTGCAAGACGTCAGACTCTATCTCAGGTGGGCCTTTCTGTTTGTTTTTTCCATGTTGATAGACAGAGGCATTGACACATGGATTCAAGATGCACTGGAACAAATAGCACAAAGCACTTTAATCTGAGATTGGCTTGTCATGGGCTTTATGAGCTTTAAAAAAAACAATAAAGCTGTTGTCTGTTCCGGACTTAAACGATGTTGCCTCTGTCGTGTGGAGACACAATAAAAACACATCTTCTTCTCTGCAGGTGGAGTCTCCACTGGCAGTGGACGCAGTGCTGGGAGAGGCGCCGTTCTCTGTCACAGATGACAAGGTTTCCATCACGGAGCTGCGTGTTCACGCTATTTCAGGCCTGACCCTGTCGCTGCAGCCCAGTCCCGGCAACAGCCACACCATGGTGGCCAAGGCAACCGGCCTCCAGACACTCACTGCTCTCAAACAGGTATGAGCTGTCAGCCTGGGCACAAAAAAAAAAAGAAAAAGAACTCTTCATACAACTACTTCATATATGGACACTTTAGTGGGCAAATCTTCCCTTTCTATCTGGCCGTTATGTTAGTATAGTACAGTTTTTTTAAAGAAAGTCTTTCTATCTGGCCGTTATGTTAGTATAGTACAGTTTTTTTAAAGAAAGTCTTTCTTGACTAATTTTTCAAATTCAACTTTTCTTTTTCTTTTTTAAAATAGAAATAGTTTAAAGTCAATAGAAAAAGAGTTAACATATCAGCGAAAAGAATGTTTTAAGTCATTAAGGACAAAAATGTCCACTTTTAAAAAAACTGCTATAAAAACTTTGTAGACTCACATTTTTCTGTTTTTTCTGCATACCCCCAGTCCCTGCTCAAAACTACCAAACATCGTAGTCTTCAAGGTCAAAAATGTCCTTTTCCAAAAAAAAGAAAAAAAAAAGTACATATTCATATATTTTCAGCTTTTTGGGTTAAATCTTTTAATCATCTTTAGTCTTGATCAAAACTATGAAATACTGAATAATTATTAAGATTTTAACCCTTTACATGCCAGTTTGATGACATGATTAAATTATACTTATACCTTGAAATACCTTGAAATGAAACAAAAATTACATATTTTCCATGTAACGTTGGGTGGGTGTGTTGTTTTTTTGTTTTTTTTTATCAGTCTTGGATATGTCAAGGATTAGACAAAATATTGACTTTCATGCATCATTAGTTTTCTGTATAATTTTATGCAGGAATGGAGTTGTTAAAGAGAATTATATTTTAAGTCTGTAAAATGGCAGACTTTTGGACGTGGGTGACTCGAGTGGGTAGTAAATTAAACTAATGTCTAATAGTTAAGGAGTAAAAGTCATTGCAAACCAACACCAAGTGTGTGTTATATCTTTCCAAAAACATAACTGCCTTTTGTTATTTGCTCCTCTAAAGCATCTTTTTAGTCTGCAGAGCACACATCTTATCCGGTTGCCTCACAAATCTTTCTACATATTCATGAAAGGTCTGTGTGCACTGACAGCAAAATCATCAGCAGTCCATTGCAGGTAAATAACAAGCATTAGCAGCTAATGTTATTTTCAATGCACGGTGGCCCCTAACAACCGTGAGTCAAGCTATAAGCAGCTTTATTTGCAAGGAAATATAAACATATTGTGAGCTTATCCAATTTAGAGGGATGTCGCTCATGCTGGAACTCATTTAAATGATGTCTTCTCTGATCCACTTGTCTGAAAAAACATCGTAATCATCAAAACTTCAAGTTTGACTGCATGTTTCTGTTTGCTGAAGGAATTCGAAGTCAAAGTGTTTTCCTAATAGCAGGTTGATCTTAGCAAATTTGGAAGTAAATTTCATTTGAATGGAGTCAAAAATGTACATCACTATCCAGAAGTTTTGAGGTAACCTTTTTTTCATTATAAATTGCCAAGAAACTTTAAATATGTGTAGCTATTATTAGAATGGGCACACAATTAAAAAATATATATATAGGGCAAAAATAGAATTTATACAGTTGTAACAAAAATAATAATAAAAAATAATAATATAATATTAATATAACAAAAAAAAAACAAAGAAAAAGCAAAAACAAAAATAAATTAACAAAAAGCAAAAATAAACAAACGTGGGGTTGGCAGCCTTATGGACGAGGTGAGTTTTCAGGAGAGTCGACACATCGTATGTGAGAGGGTAGGAGCTGCCACACTGAGAGGTCTGTCCCTAAAGGTACAGTCATAGATGTGAGATACAGAAAGCAGACCCATGGCTGACGATCACAGCATGGAGGCTGTGTACATGGCTGAAGGTGGTTTGATTGGTAGTAAGGGGCCACTGAGGGACTTGTATGGGAAAACGAAGATGATGCATGATTTGACCAGTAGTCAGTGGAGATTTATGAGGGTGGGGATGATATGTTGATAGTTGTTGGTATGAGTTTGAAGCGTAGTAGCTGAGTTCTAGGCATTCTGTCCAGGGCTTTACTGGAAACAGGACTCTATTTTAATAATCCAGCCAGGTGGTGATGAAGGGAGGGATGAGATTCTCAGCTACAGGGTCCGTAAGTGATGTTTGAAGTCTACAGATGTTTTTTTAGGTGGACAAATGCTGCTTTTGTCACAGACTCGGTACGAACCTGGAATGAAAGTGCATCCATTTTCTATCACTTAACCAGGGCTGGGTCGCATTTATGCTCTCTTGCATATGTAAATGTGGACATCCTTTTCAGACATTGTCATACATCTCCATCCTCATACTTCCATGCATCTTCATCATCATGGTGGTTGAGTCAACTCTTCCACTAGTGGGCAGTGCTGAGTTGAGTTCACTCCTGCGAGCCCTCAGTTTCAGAAACCGTTTGACAGCAGTAATGCATCACTATAAAGTTATTTACAACCACCAAACATGCTCTAAACACCCCTATGCAGTCTTTATTCAAAAGCTCGCGCAATTTCTACAGCTGTTATCATCTTCATTCTTCTTCTGCTTTTTTGTTTCCTTCCTGATTCTTTTCTTATTCTTGGGTTTGTTGCATGTCAGCTATTCTGCTCAGCACTGCCCCCATGATTTCCAGTTTCCCAAAAGCTTCTCACCCTATCTCTAAAGGAGAGCCCCCCATTGGAAGAAACTCATTTTAGCCACTTCTTTTTTTTTCATTCTTTTGGTCACTACCCGCAGCTTCTGACCATATGTGAGGGTAGGAATGTAGATCAATAGTAAATCACAAGCTTTGCTTTTGCGCTCAGCTGCTTCTGATCCGTCTGTTGATGTCTCACTCCATTCTTCCCTCATTATAACCAAGACCCCAAGATCCTTGAAGTTCTCCAATTTGTGGAGGATCTCATTCCTGACCCAGAGAAGGCGGACAGAACACGTCAACCTTTTCCTTTGTCTTGGATGTGAAGATGCTGATCCTCGTCCCAGACACTTCCCACTCAGCTGCGAAATGCTCCAGTGAGAGATGAAGATCATGGCCTGATGAAGCCAACAGGACCACATCATCCGCAAAAAGAAAAGACTCAATCCTGAGTCTGTCAAACTGGATTCCTTCAACATAAAAGTTAATCCCCTTCATAAAAGTTATAAACAGAATCAAATCAGCCCTGAGGAGTCTCTCTTAAGCACACAAGTAAGAAAATAGAAATATACTAGGTACACATAAATAAGTAAAACAATATATATTGTTCCACTGTTGCGGACCAGTGGTGGAGATGTTGACTTCCCTATCCTCACCACCTGTTGATGAGGAAGTCACTGATCCAGGTACGGAGTGATGCTGAAAGACTCAGGTTGTGGAGCTTCAGGGCCAACATGTCCAGGAGAACGGTGTTAAAGGCTGAGCTGAAGTCCAAAAACAGCATCCTAACATAGGTGTTGGGATGCTGCAGGTGAGTCAGGGCCATGTGAAGTGATATCGAGACAGTGTCCTCCGTAGAACGGTTGTCCCTGTAGACGAATTGCAGAGTTTCCAGGCCAGCAAGGATAGCGTCTTTAATGTGCTTTAGGATCCGTTTGAAACTCTTCATGATGACTGTGGTGAAAGCGACGGGGAGGTAATCATTGAGGCAGTTAATGGTTGTTTTTTGGTTACAGGCATAGTGATGGAGGACTTCAGGCAGACAGGAACTATGGAAAGCTGCAAGAACAGGTTGAAGATGTCCAGAAAAACTACTGCCAGTTGGTCTGCACATGATTTTTGTGTCCGACCCGACACCTTATCTGGACCCGCAGTCTGGATTGTGTTGATCCTCCTCAGGGTGGAGGTGACTGGAGGTGGCTGCAGGGTAAGAGGCTAATGCAGCCTCTGGCTGTGGAGGGTGAACAGTACTTCTGCTCCCTGAAGTGTCGAAGCATGCGAAGAATCTGTTCACGGTGTCAGGCAGAATGGGATCTGACCTGCTGGTCTCTGCACTTGTATTCTGTGATGGCCTTGATGCCGTTCCACATGTTACATGTGTTACATGTGCTGTTGTCATTGAAGTGCTCCTCAATGTGCTGGATGCTCTTTTTCAGTTCTTTGCGGGCCCTGCAATAAGCCCGTTTGTCTCCTGCTCTGTAGGCTGCATCCAGGGCTTTTAGCAGGGACCAAACTGTGCTGTCCACCCATGGCTTCTGATTGGGTAAAACCATGATTGCCTTTGTGGGTAGGAAAGCATTAGCACAGAAGTAAACATAGGACAGCACAGACAACATGTATTCCTCTAGATCAGCGTCCTCTTTGAACACTCTCCAGTCTGTGTGCTCAAAGCAGTCCTGTAAGGCTGACGAAGCCTCCTCAGTCCAAACCTGATGGTTCTCGTTTGATTCTGCTGATCAGGGTTCTGTAGGCAGGGATCAGCTCCACAGAAATATAATCGGAAATCCCATGGTGAAGCTGCAGCCTTGTATGCTCCTGGAATATTACAGTACACCTGCTCCGATATATTAAAGTCTCTTGTCGGAAAGTTTATGAACTTGTGAAATCTTGGGAGGGCAGATTTTAATTCCACATGGTAAAAGTCCCCAGCCACGATCATAGCTGCCTCTAAATTAGTGTTCATCTTCCGAGTGATCAGGCAGCACAGTTCCTCCAGCGCTAACTTAGCATTAGCTCGCTGTGGTATGTAGGCCGCTATGATCATGACCGAGCTAAGTTCTCTAACCAGTTTAAATGGTCTGCATTTCTCTACCGGATATTCCAGGTCAGAGGAGAAGAAGGTTCCATTAGTGTTCATAGCTCTGGGTGGAATAAAATCTGGCTTTGGCGATGCAGAAAACCATAGTTTTTCCCCAATTCCAGCAGGTCTGCTCTTCCGTACTGGATTAAAGCTTCCAGTCTAAAAAATGTGGGTGAAAACATGAACAAAAACACCAAAACCAACATAAATAACTGAAAGCCTGGAGCCGCTGCATGTGCCTGCGCCACCAACTTCCTTGGTGGAATCTAACTTGAAATCCTTAAGCAAAACGCTGAATCCCACATTGTCCTGATATGTTCATCAGTCTGTGATTATAGAGAAAAAAAGTGCTGTNTTCATCAGTCTCTGTGATTATAGAGAAAAAAAGTGCTGTATAAGTGTTGCATAAGAAATACATTGCAAAGCTCTTTATTAAAGTCCTGCTTCAGCAGTTCCTGATTCCCTAGCTCATCGTTTTGAATAATTTTAAATTTTTGCCATGAACAAAAACTAATGGGCTTAATATTGCATGGGGTGTGACTTACCAACTTCCAAGTGAGAGAGGAAAATGTAAGCTCCACCCTCATCTCAACCTCTCAACTCTTTCCTCACCATAGTATCTGATGGTGAGGAAAATCAAACAGCAATGAAATAATGGTCAGGCCCTGTTCACACGAGCATGAGTTACAAACAGGGGAGAAATATGCCCTCTTGTTTTTCCAGATAAATGGCTGGAATAGTTAAGTCAAACCAAGTTGTTTTGGGGTCAAACTGGGGAAGATTGATCTCTCTGAGGGGAATGAACCACTCTACATTTCTCTCAGACAGCCAGAGACGGGAGCCCGGGCAGTGTGCTGCTAGAAATGAGGAGTACAAGAGGTTGCTGCCTGCTATTTGGAAAAAAAAACTGTGATTCTAACTGAGTGAGAGCAGCAGCCCATATTATTTTATTACCATTTGGTTATTTTAAACGTCGGGGAGTGGAGTCCTGTCAATAACCAGAAAAAACACACTTTCACCATGTTTTTGGGATGCAATCTATAAATAGACAGGAGCATAACTGAGAAGTTCGGTGTCTGGTACTGCTGCTGAAGTGGAGATTTTTGACCCAGAGTATTAGAAAATAACTCATTTTGAGACAAATTTTTGTTATAAAACACTATTTACAAACGGCAACACAGAATATGTATAACATATCAAAGCTGATTAATGGATTCATGGACCAAGAGAATGTGCACATTAATGTCAAAGGTAACATAATGAGAAGGGAAGGGGAGGGAGGGCATCTACAGTTACTCTGTAATGATCTCCTTCAAACAGACGTCACTTCAGAAGCAAACTGCTATAAAACCATGATTTTACAAAATGAGTTCACTCTGAGTCCTGTCACTGCTCAATTGGGCCAAATTAACCTGCTGATCAGGTCATTCAAATGGACAACATGAGTTAGGACACACTATGCTGCGGAGGACCGTGTCACGTGACCAATATTAACCAATGACCTTGTCCTAAATTAAGATCTGCCAATGAGAGTTCACGCTTAGCATGAAACCCTCCCTTGTACTTTCATGTTTTGTTGGAAATTTTAAGTTTGGATGAATGTACGCTATTCAGCAGGTAACACATGACATCACACAGGACAGGATTCAGATGACCACCACGGCGCTGCTTCGTGTAAGAAGGCAAACTTTAGGTGAATATCGAACAGATTTAGGTGCACATGCAGACAAAGTTTCAGGAAATAAATAAATATCTGACATGTTTATTTGCGACATTTTCTTCCACACTAGTCTGGAATTAAACATGTTAAGGAAGAAAAAAAAATCTCAAAATTGACCAGGTGAAGAATAAACGGGGTTTTTACCTGCCGTGTCTCACCTTAAAGAAGGATGTAAATACATGTGGCTGCACTTTCAATCTGAATTATTTTCCCTAAAAAAAAGCTGGTGGAAATTATGATCGGCTGCTAACTTTAAACATCTATCAGCCATGGTAGCTCGTGATCAAAAAAGATAATTTAGATCTTCTTGAGGTGTTCAGAAAGCACCACATCATCAGAAGCCATCGCTTTTACCATAATACACTTCCACGAATATGAACCACGGAAATCAGACTTAGATGGAGACAAGTTTCTGGAATTAAAAAGGGTCTATAAAACAGTTTTTATCCTGTCAAATGAAAATATCTCATTTAATCCTTGAATCAAATTAAATCTCAGAGGTGTTTCCTTCAATGAATAAATGACCTTGTTTCTTCTCTCTTTTTCTACTTAATTGATTATTTTGGCCACACTTAAACAGAAATATTGAAAAGCCTCAATCACCACAGGAATAAATTAACTATTATACCATTTAGATAAAGAAACTGATTAATAACCAATAACTAAGTCCAGCAGTTTTTAAGGAACAGAGCTCCTGGTGTCACCTAAAGCTTTAGTCAGTACTTATTTCTTTCTTCAGAGTGAATAGAGTAATAAAATTTATGTGCAAATTCCTTGATCCTCTCATATCAACAAGTAGGCACTAGTTTCACTTTTGAGTAATAATATTATTCCCTGGCTAAATCTTTTAAGCTGCAGCCTTTATTGTTAGGCTGGATGCCAAATGAAGGCAGCTGCAGTCAGCTAATAAGTATTGGTGTTGCTGTTTTATTACCCTGACATGGAGGAACATTTCTGTTATACCCAAATACATTTCCCAAAATGGATTTCACTGCGCAAGAAGAAGACAGTGTGGAAAAAAAAAGATGTGCTTTTTCTTTTTCATTGTGTCTTCACACAGAGAAGCAAAGAATTAACTGGCAGCCCTGCTTCACCCAGGGAGAAACGTGTGCATGTCTTCGTTTCAGTGCTTCTCCTGCTCTGCCCTTTCTCTGGCCTGCCAGTTGCTAAAAATGCATCGACAGCCACATCAGGCATGAGTGAGAGAGAAGAGAGCATTAAATTCCAATTTTTCTTGCTTTCCGCTTCTTGGCCACCTTGAAATTTAATTATTGTAATGTATTGTCCTAAGTGCTCTCCAAGGCCGGGCCATAAAAGGCAGCCAATTCCTCCTCCGGCGAAGCTCTCAGAGGACCACTGGAGCTATTTCAAGCCATTTGATTCTGTTTCACAGGAAAACTTCCTAAATGTCCTCCACTACTCCAGAAATGAATGAAACACATAAACTATTTTACAGTCAAAGCCTCCTTGACTGTTTTCCAACTGAACAGCTTCAGTTTCTGAAGATTCATTGTAAACCAGTTCACCAGCAAGAACCACCTCTCAGCAACGTGGGTTTATTGGTTTAATGAAAGCTATGGATTAAGTTAAGGAGGACTGTAAAGGTCTCTGATTCATCGGGGGGGGGG
>CM047989.1:26763570-26778173 GCA_026261665.1 Melanotaenia duboulayi | reverse complement strand
GACACAAGAACTGAAGTAGCAACAGGTCTGATAGGAGGGATGGATCATCTCCAGAACCTGGACCTCAACATTATTGAAGCAGTATGAGATCATCTGAACAGAAAATGGAACATAAGGCAGAAACATCTAAAGAAAACTCTGGAAAGTCCTTTAACAATCCTGGAGAACTATTCCTGAAGAGGACTTAAAGAAATGCTCTAAAATAACTCTGTTTTTATTGGAATTAGCCAGGCTTCTCTCTCGCACCTACAGCTGGTACAAAATGCTGCTGCATGATTTTCAACTGGTTCAAGCAAACGAGAGCACATAACACCGGTTTTAGCATCCCTTCATTGGTTTCCCATTCATCTATGAATCCATTTTAAGATTTTTTTTTTATTTATTTTTTTTTTAGTCTCTAAAACCTTTAAGCATTTAAGTTGCTCCTAGATCAACTGACTAGATGCTTTTAACTGTTCCAAAAAACATTTTATAAATCCAGAGGAGACAAAGCTTATTCAGTTTTAGGTTAGACATGCAACTTAAAAAGATATTTTTACTTGTGTTAGTTTACGTTTCTTATAGCACCTATGTGTTGACTTATAGCTGTTATTCATATGTGCTGTTTTTATGCTTTTATTTTATTTTATTTTTTTACATTCATAATACTACATGACTTTGTTTTAGCAATAAAAAGGGATGTTAAATGACAGAAAGTTTGTCTAATAGGGTTCAGGTTGTTTCCTACCAAATATCAGCTTTCAACTTCCACTAACTGAACAACCTTTGTTTTTGCATCATCTACTAGATTTTCATTAATGTTTCATGTGTTTCAGCCAGTCACAACACTCATTTCTATATAAAGAATTTGGGCATGGCTCAACCATTTTAATTTATCTTAACTCAGTGCGGTCAGTTGCATCATTTATACTCTTTTCTAAACTTCACCATGAACACATTACAGTAGACAAAAAAAGAACATTTAGAAGGTGCATCTTCTGGAGAAGCTTTACTTCCTTGTTAAACAGATTTCTCAAGGTTAAATGATCCTGTGGTTTTGAAGTTGAAACTTAACATTTAATATTTACTTTTATCTGTTTGTGTCTGATAGGAGGCCAGTCTGTCCGTCTGGATGATTTTCAGCGACAACACAGCCGCCACTTTGACTTACTTTGACCCCAAAGATTACAACCTCAATGCCTCAGCGCTGGATGACAAAGTTGTGTCAATTTCCCAGGAGCCTCAACAGCGTTGGCCTGTAGTGGTGGCAGAAGGGGAGGGATCTGGCGAAATGCTGCGAGTAGAGATGACCATCTGTGAGGCCTGCCAGAAGACCAAGCGCAAAAGTGTCATTGCATCTGCTGCAGTTTATGTCAAGGTTCGCTTTGGCCCAGAGGAAGACTCCGAGGAAGAGACGACCACTGAGGGAGAGATTGAGCTCGTACCCGTCACCAGGCGGCCAATGATTGATCCAAACAACGGTGGGAGAATATATGAGACATCTAATGAGCAGCCTGCCAGCGTTCCCATTGATTACACCAATTTCCCCACAATCAGCAACCAAGAGCAACCCACTGAGATTAGTGATGATGATTTAGTGCCTTCACCACGCAGCATGACAGACCTCGAGATTGGCATGTATGCTCTACTGGGAGTCTTCTGTTTGGCCATCTTAGTCTTTCTCATCAACTGCATTGTCTTTGTGCTTAAATATCGCCATAAGCGCATCCCACCTGAGGGGCAGGCCAACATGGACCATTCCCATCACTGGGTGTTCCTAGGAAATGGCCAGCCACTCAGAGCCCAGTGTGACCTGTCGCCGCAGCAGGTAGAAAGTCCCAGCAACCCTTTGGAGGGCGTACAGACTTGCTGCCATGGAGACCACCACAGCAGTGGCAGTTCCCAGACTAGCGTTCACAGCCAGGTACATGGACGGGGTGATGGCAGCTCTGGGGGCTCTACAAAGGAGAATGGAGAGGAGGCAAGTTCACCTACCTCCAAGCGTAAGAGAGTCAAGTTCACCACGTTTACCACCCTTCCCACAGAGGAGCTACCCTACAACTCCATCCCCATCGCAGATGAGGAGGACATTCAGTGGGTTTGCCAGGATATGGGCTTTCAAGACCCAGAGGAACTGCACAATTACATGCGCAGAATAAAAGAAATAGCCTGAGAAAAGAGGTGCATCGTGAAGCACTGCTCAGCTTTCTAAAATAAACATTCCTTTCTATTTTTCTCTTTTTCACCTAAGTGAAAGATAACTTCTCACAGACTAAAAAGGCCAGTTGTTGTTTTGGTTATGATTTGTTCCATTTAGTTTGCACAGTGCTGTAATCTCATACACGCTCACACTGAAAAGAAAGCAAGGAAGCCAAATACTTGACTGGAGGGTCTAAATCACCAGAGACTTCGGTAAATCTTGGCTATAGCAAACGTTTCACTTGGAAAGCTGAGCCATGGACGCATGAGGGCTGCTTTGACACTCTTTACGTTCAGCTTCTGACTAGAGAAATCCTGATATGGACAGGTGTGTAGAAGTTAGGGGCTGTGTTTCAGTGGCTCGGCAGGACTCTGCAGTACTGTACCTACTCCAAACAACGAGGCCTTTGATGAACAAATAACTGTCAAAGACTCTCATGAAATCGGTTAAAAATCCTTTTGTTTTTGTCAAAGTAGGAAAAAAACATTCTTTTAATGGCAAAACCTTCATTGTTGTTCTCTGTGCAGCACATCCATGATTTGTACTCATGTTCATTCCGTACATTTTCAACATTTCATAAGTAGTTGAAAATAGTGCCCAGCTTAGTGTCCTAATGTTCCTGAAGAATCTAATGCCTTATAAAAATGGTCACAGTTCGCTGCTTTTATCAGTGCAGACGCCCTGTTTTCGCACCACTGTGGGGCTGGAGACAGTGTAGTAAAGAGCATTTGATGGAAATTTCTTCAGCAGCTCTCCAGCATGAGGTCTAAAATGAGAATATCTCAGAGTCTTTGCATGAAAAGAGGATCTTGAGGCACAATCAGCCACTTTTCTCCAAATTTTTAAATGTTTATATTGTAATTACACAAATATCCACACATACAAAACTAAATATGTTATCATGCATTACACGCATGCCATGTTCGGTTTACATGCAGACATTCCACTATGTACATAACGTGTTGAACTGGAGCCAATCCAGCGCAATCCCTAAATTAGTTTCTCACTCCACGATGGAGGAATGGGAAGCCGGTTAAAGTCTTGGAAATTTTATAGTCTTGTGGTGGGTTAAAAGTTCTTGACAGATGTGTAAATTTTTAACACATATACTCAGCTGTTCAACATGCGGATTTGCTATGCATCAGGACTGTGACAGACCTAATCTTTTGATGTTTTATTTTCCTTTCCCCAAGTTTAGCTGGCCTCCACCCTGTGGGAGAATAAAATATATGATATACAATTATATTTATATATATAAATATATATATATATGTACAAGTTGAAAACATTCTCACTGAGCACAAGATCCTCTGAACCTTGCAGGAAATGTAATCAACCCTTACAGAAGGTCGCTGGATATTTTATTGATTTTCACCCATGACTTATATATTTACATCCTGGCCATCCCATGTTGTCACAGTGTTGTTTTATATCCATATTCCCAATTTTGTTCATTCATTCTAGTGGACGTACATCTAGAGATCACAATTTTTCCTCAAACTGAACAATATGAATGGGGCCAGAGTCTTGTAGCTTCTGCTGGGACAAAAATAAAACATGCTGGATGGATGACCAGGCTACCACCACTAGGAGTTACAGAGGTGGGCTTGGCTGTGAAGAACCTTGGCGCTTCCTATTTGCTCCCCCAATACTGAAACATGGCAGCCCATCGCTCTTTAGTACATCTAGAGATGGGTCAAATGTAGAGCTGAATTTCCCAATTGGCATTAACAAAGTAAAAATGATTATTTTGACATGGTTGTGAGATTGCCTTTACTTCAATAATAAATCAGAACGACTCAAATCAACACCAGCCAGTGGGTGCCATTTTCTGGCCATGTTAATTCCTGTAAAAATAAAAAAATTCAGCAGGATGCTAGATATCAGCAGCGTTCAAGGTATTTTTTTATCTTTAGTGTAGCACAGTAGTTCTCAAACTTTTTCTGGACAAAATGAACAGACCTAAAGTTGAAGTGTCATTTAACTACTTCAGCTAGCAGCTCCAGCTGTTTTCAGATTAAGAGTCTACAACATGTGAGAGAACTTTTTACTTCCTAAATGTTTTTTGTCCACACTCTTTATTAATAGGCATTAATATCTGATGATAAGCCAGGAAGGGACCAGCCAGCAGCAGCTTCCAGTCTGGTCCAGTCTGAGCAGAGGTGAACGTCTCCTGCTCTGACTGCAGCTGTGAGCGCTAATGGACGGGGGAGGGGCTTCTGCTCATTGAGAAGAAGTAAATGCCAGTAACTCCAGAAAAAGTCGCTAGATTTGTTGCTAGTTGCTTCTTTGAAACGGTCACTAAATGGATCTGAAAACTCACTAAATATAGTACTAAGGTAGCTAAATAAGTAACCCTGACATGTGTCTCAATTTAACTGGTGTACCGGAAACCGTGCACTGAAAAACGTTCTGCATTGACAAACGTTCTGCATTGTTTGGAATTCAAAGTGTGATTAAATGTATTGTTTTGTAATTAAATAATTGTAATTAACACACATACATACATATATATAAGCTGGACAATTAATTTATTAAGCTTTCCAACTACATGGCTGAAATAGGCCAGTTTAACGTGTCTTTTATTTAGCTGCATTTTCTGGTGGTGGTAACCAGGCAGGTTTTCATGTTTCATCTAAAAGGTTTCATCTTAAAAATTGGACTGGCTTACTGACTTGAGGA
This sequence comes from Melanotaenia duboulayi, assembly GCA_026261665.1. Classification (NCBI taxonomy): domain Eukaryota; kingdom Metazoa; phylum Chordata; class Actinopteri; order Atheriniformes; family Melanotaeniidae; genus Melanotaenia; species Melanotaenia duboulayi. Next base: position 26,773,312 of record CM047989.1, on the reverse strand, counting down.
GATGTAATAAGGAAACATCTTTCTACACATTTACTGTAAAACCATGAACAGGATATCCACCTTCTTTCATCAAATACCTGTTTCTCCATATGTCTTTCTTTCTTTTTCTCTCTGTGATGTGGTTTGGTTGGATAAACCTGATCTCTGGCCCACAGTTGTTGTTCTTGGGGTTTTTTGGTGGTTGGCAAAAACAAACTGGTGCATTGCTGCCACCAAGTGGTCTGGAGTGTAGACCAGAACGTTTCCAAGAACCACAGTTTTCAAAACATTTGCTCCTTCACTACATTTTACCAAATTCCACGCACCTTCCCCCCTTATCATGTTGCCGCACCCCCCAGGGGGCCCGCCCCCCAGTTTAAAAACCACTGGTGTAGTATGCATTTTTAGTACTAGGAGGTTAATGTTATTCCAGCTCTGATCTCAAATGAAACAAATTCTTTTTAAGACTAGTGAGACAAACCAGGAGATGAAAAATAACTTTCTAAGTTAGTTTCTTCTAATTCCGCAGTGTTCATCTGAAGGGCTTGGATTTGTTTTCTTTTGTGTTAACTTGACTGATTTCTGTGATCCTAGAAGCAAACAGATGTCACTTCCTCCATCTCTGGCTATAATGAGCATCAGCTCGGCTTGTCACTCAAAGCTGTCACTCAAAGTATATTTTGTTGCCACCCAACCTGTTTTTCCAGCCCCCACAGTGTCGGTAAAGACCCAATCCAGTACTATTCTCATCGTGGCAGCTTTGTTATGCAAATATCAGCTCCGTATGGGACAAAACAACTGAATTAAACCAATTTTTTGTCAGCTTTTTATTTACGGGTTCATCATATATGACAGTTGAAAGTATCTGAAGGTTTGATATTGCTGTTGTTTGCGCCATTGCACCAACATTGTAAATACTGGGGCAAAACAGGCTTTAAGTTTTAAAGTATTTGAAAGCGGTCATGATCTTTCATCAATAAACCACACCTTTGGATACTCTACATGTAAATAGACCCAGAGATAATACTTAATACCTAAATCCTGGATTGGCACTTTCATGATGTGGCATACTGCATGACGTCTTTATGTTCCAAATATCATGTCCGTTCTGTGTTAAACAGCAGAAGACACAGAAAAACAGGAAAGTCTGAGCCCGTCACCGTTCAGCAGAAACATCACCAAGATCTGCCATTAATTTGAGAAAAATACCAGCCAGCTGTGAGTCTTTCTGTAACGATGGTCTCTCGGGATGAATGTAGAATTCCTAACAAAACCTGCATCTTTTGTGTTTGGTGTTGCTGTGCTAAGCCCAGCCTGGTGACCTTTATAACAGAGTATCTAATAGCAGCTTCATGCAAAGTTCTCCTGATTTTTCTCATGTTTCATAACACATCTCATGTTTCCTCACCTTTTTACATTTGACTTCTTCTCCCTTGTGCATTTTTATGTCCTTTTTGTGGTAATGCTGCTTTGGTAACATGTTGCTCATGTTGTGTTTTCTTCAAGCTGCTAATAGAGACTTCTTACAACATGTAAATGAAGATTTTTTTGAATTGTATCCCCACCCTCACACCCACCCACAGTGAACTGTGCACGACACACACGGCTTAGTTGGCTGAGCCACGTAACCACCACACTGACTATAATATTGTAATGTACAGAGCACTGTTACATTTCCTGTATCCTGTTGAAAACAAACCCTTGTATTTTCCCCCATTATATGTAAAGTACTAAAGAAAATGCAATACACAAGTGACATGGTGTCATTTTTCCTTTGCTTTCAAGTTCTTCAGTAACAACAGTGTTTAATTAATGTTTTGGCGCAGTGTCCTCAGCATGTCAGTGTGAATTATGTCAGGATTTCAGCCTGCTGGTGCTCCATCTATGGATCTGACCTTGAAGAATTTTGGCTCGTTGGGAACTTAATGTCTCACAAGAGGGTTGGAAATCACATTAATATGTATGCCTTACAGAGCATGACGGTAATAGTTTCACACACTCTGTGAAACATCATGATTTGTTTCGGTGTGCATGTTTTTATTTCCACTCAGAAATCCGAAAATGTAATCTTTTATATGGCAATAGATCGCCAAGACATACCAGGAGAGCGATTATGCAAGACTCCTGGTCATTTATTATTTTTTTGTTCTTTTGTTGTTTTTCTATTTTAACAATATAGTGAATACTCTGTTGTCTGATATGTTTGCCCATGTGTCTCTGCCAGGATTGCTCACATCCTGGCTGAAGTCCTGCTGGTATTTGAAGTATATATATCACTACTTTTCGCCCCTTGCTGTGCACAGTCTGAGTGCCCTCCCAAGATATTTGCTGACAATTTCTGCAGCAATCTGAAGATTCTGTGTGAATCTCCCGTCCACAAAATCTATACTTGGAGGTGTTTACTTCAAGTTTTATTTCTTTATTCCTTTAGTTCACTTCATATGGGCAGCCGAGATCGAAGCCTTTTGAACTCAGGTAAGGCATGCTGGTTGTTAGGAAGGAGTAAGTGGATTTATGGAACTGTGGTAACAGACGCCAACATCTGATCGCTAGAAGGAACAACTTGCACGGTGAGTTTGTGCAAAACACTCCTGACAGAGAGGCCTTTACATTCCAACATGTATGGGTTTGTGCCAGCTGCTTCTCAGATTTGAGCTAATTCCATGTTTTTTATCTCACCCAATTTATTAACTTGTTACATGTATAGATAATAGAAAAGAAAAGAACAGAGCTTTGTATAAAGCAAAAGATTTTGCTAAAAAAACAGACTATTTACTATTTTCCCCATGTGGCTACAAACAGTCATGAGAAGATAGAGGGTCTTCCTTCAGCAGCTGGTTTCATGTGACATCCCTTTCAGTTCATAAGTTGTCTTCTGTGATGAACCTGTTAATGATTGATCCGCAGGTTCACTTACAAAAACCTTGCTATGTTTTGTTACGATCATTTTACATTCATAAAGCGGTGGTCAGCCTAGCTCAATATAGACCACAGCCTTTTGTAGTAAAAATGTTCTTGATCTCTGATACTTTATGTTTGAGTTATTTTTGGTTCTTCCAACTACTGAATTTATTAAAATGGTGAAGGTTACTTCAGAGTTTTTGAAGAAGTCATAATGAAGGGAGAGCGAGTCAAGGTTTTACAAAAAGTAATGTAAAAGAAGTCCTGTGAAGCTTTGGTAGGGATTAAAGGAGCCGAGTCAAATGTCTGAGTTTGTAGTGGTCACTTGGTTAAAGGTTTGGAGATCACTTTACTTCAGCTGGTTAGGATTCTTCCCTCACAGGACGGAAACAGCCATCTCTGCTTTCCTGTTTAACTTGTCAAACACTGCGGTGGCAATGCAAAAACATGCCAGTTGAGCTAATTTTAAAACATCACTACTGAACTTTTCAGGCAGATGTTCTCTTTTACACCCCCAAACAAAGAATAATTCAGCATTTCGCACTCTGTCTCTTCTCTGAGCTTGATGATCAACTTGATGAGAGGCTGATCCATTGGGTGTTGTTTTAAAAATGGCTGTTACTACACAAATTCAGCGTGAAGATCCAGAAATCCAGAATCGTGATCCTAAATCGACCAATCAAAAGGGAGTACTTGCTACGCTTAACTGTCCGCGTAGCACGGGTGCACCTCAGGTCTGGAAGAGATGCACGTCGAGCCTCCCTGGACCTATGCAGCACCTACAGTGGTGACGCAGACACGGACACAAACGCATTGTTTCCTGTTTAAGGGATATGAGGTCTTACATTTCATGGTCTTTTCTGAGAAGTTAAAGCTAGTCATTTTTTATTATAACACTCAGTGGTCAACTGTTTAAAATGCCCTTTTAAATCTAAAAATACTGCACCCAATGCTTGTCCAAGATCTTATCAGATGCTGTCATTTCCCTAGACATAACATTGACATAAGGTAGGGTAAGGTAATGTCACACTGACATGCCCGCAGTTCATGCACAATGACAGTACCAGTGAATGAGGCTGTTGCTACAGCCCCTCTAACTTTTGAGTATTAAAAACTTATTATAAAGGGACCAGTATAAGAGCAGAAAACTGGAATATTTCTGGTTTAAAAATCCAGGATGCTGTATCCACCACATCCACTTTCATCCACCTTAAAACACCCCAGAGAGGTTAGTCACTGTAATATGAAGCTAATGTTAGCATCTATGTTAGCAACAAGCTTAGAACCACAGCGGTGTAAATGTTAGCATTTTACTACTTTTGTACTAAAATAATATTAACTCCATCCGATTGGCTCCACTGACTGTTCAGAAAAAGAACAAGACATTTATTGAACAGTTTCCATTAACTGTAACTTTGCCATGATTACATTAAACTGGGATCAGACCCAATAATGCAGTTTTACTGGGTCTGTTTATTAGAAAATTTCAGCTGTTGTTTATTTAGGAATGTAAGAAATATTTACTGGACCTGCAAGTACTGGATCAAAAATAACTTCTTTTTTTTACAGTTATTAAAAGCTCTATTAACATCAGAATTTTCTGATGCACTAATGCAGTGATCACCAACAGTGGACCTGTGGAACCACTCTCCTGCAGATTTTACATGTTTACCTGCATACATACATAAAGTCAAATTATTAATGGGTCATTAAAAGGGCTTGTGCAAAACTTGACAATAAGTTGACATTTGGATCCGGTGTGTTGCTGCAGGGAAACATAAAACMTGCASAACAGTWGGTGATCCTGAACTAAAGAGCAGCATGATGACCCTACTCTCTACATTCAGGAAAAAATGCTACGAAACTGCAGTRTTAGTATTTTAAATTTCTCAGTGGGTCCAGATGAATTTTGGTTAACAATAAAAACTCTTTGATAAGTTATGTTAAGAGCACTTGAGACTTTACTCATATGAATAAATTTGCATGTTCCTCTGTAGGTTTTCTAAATTCAGTAAAGCAAAGAAATCATCCAGAGGAGAGGAGGAGGATTATTTCAGTTTAAGCTAAAGATCAGTGCTGCTACTAGATGCTGTTAAAAAAGGGTGAGTATGGGTTTTAAATTCCTTAGATTAAAATGCAGTCTTCTAAAAAGACTAGACAACAGGCATCTCATGGCAGATTACTCAGTACAACCAAAAGTGACTTGAGATTTGACTTGGGCTTAGGGTCAAAGAGTCGAGACTTAATTTGGACTTGCAAAAAAGGACTTGAAACATCTCTGTCTCTAAGGCCCCTCTCACCCCTCTAAAACGGTCCGCAACGTCAATTATTCCACACCTGCACTGGCTGTTTCAGCTGAGTTATCTATCCTGCCGGTAGCCCACGATAAACAGCCACAGGATTCAAATAAAATCATGTCTTTCCCCAAAAAAAGGAAAATCTATTATTTTTAAACACAGGGTTCCTATATTTGATACTTGTGCCTTATTCACTTGCTATAGAAAGATAATTTTGTCTTTGGGGTGTTGCTGTGCTGTCCCTTCGATACAGTGGCTCAGCACACCCATCTGGTCGCTGGTGCTCCAGGTGTAGGTCTAGATCTGCAGGAGCCCTCGTCATCAGTCTGTCCTCACCAAGGTATTTCTGGTCAGGTACCACCAGCAACAGTCCATTTCAGGCCAAAGTGACCCGGTCCTTTGCTGTCATGCTGACCAGTTACAGAACCACGCTGCAGTGTCCGCCGTGCACCAGGACCCTCTGCCAGGATATCGCCCATCATCAACTGGAGCCATTCTGCAGAGATATTTGCTGCTGCCGCACCATGGCTGTCCAATATTGGTGGTGGTAGCACCACTGAAGCTGATCATTGGAGAGACCCTGGCGATGTTTGCAAGGTTTGTAATTTTCGCTTGGTAATGAGCATGTTTTGTTGAGCAAACAATAGCTGGGTTAGCCTGTGTTTGTTGAGTTACTCATGTCCATAAAAAAACGGCCCAGAATTTACTTCAACATCTCCAGCCAGAAGTAGAAGAACGAGGATGTGATTTATACGTGCGCACTRCAGTGCTTAGTAGTCTTCWRTTTTGCGGATGAATRAATTCTTGCAGTTCCATATTTSTCCAAAAACSTGGAGTGTGGCAGATGATGGTTATCTGCTGCTGGGCRAGATWTATTTCTTCCATATGYGTGACACTGTGTCTACCTACTGTGAAGTCAGTAAAATTWTKGCATTCCCTCTCTGTAAGGAGTAAACTCATTTATTATTCTCACAAACAAAACATTTTGCTTATTAAAGTAAATAAATATTTAGGATGTTGCAACTCACTGCATATAATGTTGTTTTTTTTTTGTTTTTTTTTTGCTTTTGCAAAGTTAAGGTTTTTATTTATTTTAGAAATAACAAATGTGCTGTTATGTGATTTAAAAGATTTCAGTGTGATTTTCTTACATGACGTGAGGAGCTAGAGTGCTGAGTTCACTTGGAGAAAAATTATTTTGGGAACCTTGTTTCAACCCATCAAACACTCTTTCAGACAAAACTTAGATAAGCTCGACAGTTAACCTGGTCCAGAGCAGACTTGCTATATAGCACTAGTTACCGTGGTAACTACTCATTTAAGCCAGGATGATGGAACACAACTTTCACTTTGATGAGCCATACTCAAAATATGTGAGACTTTCCCTTAATTGTAGTTATTGTGTTGCTGTGATTGTTGTTGATGGGAAAATCTTGTATTGATGCTTTTGTGAGCCTCTGTAAGGAAAACAGATGAGTCAGACAGTCAGAATGACCTGACCAGAACTCTGTACAACTTTCTGTGTCTCCCACTTTAGAGAGTCTCTGGTATGTGAGAACAACTGCAAAGGACATTACTGCTGGATTTTTCATCATAAAACCTCACCTTAGGGGTCCTGCTCCAGGAGCCGAAATAACATTGTTCCCAGATGGGGATTTTCCGCTCCAAGGTGTATATAAGGGGGTTGTTCTAAGCTGAATGTTAGTTCAACATTGTCTACAGACCTGTGTGAACTTCTTGCAAGTAAAAAGCTGTGCATTCTTACTGAGCGTCTGTCGCTTCCTTGAGTTTTTTTTTTCTAATATTTGTAATTAATTAATAGCTGCCCTAACAACTCACTTCATGAACGTCCTGCAGAGACTGCTATTGGCCCATCGCAATAGGTAAGTCAAAACCTTTTAGAACCCATTAAAGTTTGCATATCGTAATGGGCCTGTGGTTAAAGACACCAACATCTAACTTCTTCAAAGAGCCCACTCTACATAATATAATTAACTGCTCTGTTATGTGAGAAGCACCATAAAATTCTGGTGGGCGCATCCAAAACCACCTCGATTTATGACTAGCTAACAAACAGACCACAGTTTATGTGTGTCTGAGTTGGTGTCCAGCAACACTGGAGCACCACAAGGGACCGTACTCTCACCATTACTCTTCACACTGTACACTTCAGACTTCCTATACAACTCTGAGTGCTGTCATCTACAAAAATACTCTGATTACTCTACAGTTGTGAGGTGCAGGGATGCAGCTAGTCATTTGGGTGCGCTAAACCAAACGGTTTTGTGGTGCCTTTGTGTGTTTTTCAAAATTTGTAAACAGACACTTTCTTATAAAAAAGTGTGCTATATGCACTAACACAGCCAAAATACCTGCCAGATTTTGAGGGAAAATTTGGGTAAATGGAGAAAAATGTCCACAGTGATACATAGTTTAATGATTTCCTAGTGCTCTCAAAGAAGATTCCCAGATCTAGCCCAAGACCAGTAGCACCAGTACCATAAATATAGGACTGTAAGATGAGAAGATAAAATCTTAATGAATTAAGAAGGCTCTTTTTTGCATTAACAATGCCACCAAACACTGAATAGAAAAAAAATACACAGAAAATATCCACAATAATAATGACATAAAGGCAAGAAAAAAACAGAAAGAGCAGTTATGTAACATAAGGTGCGCTTCTATTTCAGGCTTTTCACAAAATAAAAGTGATAGTTATACTTTATTTTGAAAAAGTACAACTGCGATTTGCAGGTGTTTCCAATGAATGCTGTTTAGCACATTAACCTTTATTCTCGTAAAATCTCATAAGACTTCACTTTGAAGAGGATGGAGATTTCAGATTCTTTGTAAAACTCTGCATTTTTCTGTTTCTTGCTATCAAGAATGGCAGTTATATTTTTTTCCTTCAATTTTTTGTAAAAAGTTTTCCATCTCCTCCTGCGTCTACTCATACTACACCATCTTTACTTGAAATGAACTGGTCACATGACACTGTAAGTCACGGTTGGTGACGTGTAAATGCGAAAAAAGTTCACTCACGCTTACTTTCCCAATTACACTTTTGCAATATACTTCTATGACACATCTGAAAAACCACCTGAGAGCATAAAAATGTTTTAGGTGTTTCCATTACCAGTTTTTTTATTGTTATATTTAGGTTTTTCACAATTCTAGAGGTCATGGAAATGCAGCTATAGTTGTTTTATACATTTTGCCAGATACACTTCAAACTATGAAATGTTAGTAAATGTAAGTCCCAGGAAGAGTTTGAAGGAATCACACATATGCTTTATTTCTGGTGCAAAACAAAGTAGGAGTGCCACAAGCATGTTGGGAAAATATGCAAACAAACTCACACACAGAGGTTTAGCCACAGAAACCACTACAATGTGTTAGTTTTGTGTTAGTTTTGTATCATTTATATTGGTTAACATTGTTCATATTGTTACAGACTGTGACATATTACATCTAACTGTGATGTTATGATTGTTACAGTTCTCATCAGTTCAGCTGAGATCAAAATTCTGTTACTAATAGTAACATATAACAAGTGTCAAGCTCTATCAATGCAGTGAACAATGACTCATTAAAAATCTCAGAATGGCTGGATGGAGGGTGGTTCTTCATGTGTGCGTGTGGAAAGAGGATGGAGTGAATTGGCATGGCCTGATGTTACAGCTGTTGGTGGCTAATATCGGGGCTTTTTTGTTTTTCGTTTTGTGTTGTTGCATCCTTCAGCATTCTGTGTCCCAAACAAAACAAATGAGATGATTGCTGACTTAAAGAGGAACTGAAGTACGATAAACAAAACACTGTTTACATCCTGGAAAAAGTGGTGGAGGAATACAAGTACCTTGGAGGTCAGCTGGACAACAGACTTGACTGGAAATGCAACACAGAAGCATTTACAACAAGGGACAGAATAGACTCTACTTCTTAAGGAAGCTGAAAGGATTCAATGTGCACCAGGATGTTTCATAACTTTTATAAGGCTGTTGTGGAAAGTGCAGCATCTTCTGGAGCAGCAGCATCAGAATCTGAGACCTAAAGAGACTCAACAAACTGACGAAGAAGGCTGGTTCTCTGCTAGGAATAACTTTGGTTCTGGTTCTCTGCTGGGGATAACTCTGRTTCTGGTTCTSTGCTGGGGATAACTCTGGTTCTGGTTCTGTGCTGGGGATATCTCTGTAGCCTCTGAAGCTGATTGTCCAGAGAAGGATGCYGCACAAGCTGCTGAAAATAGTGGAAGATTCKTCACATCTTCAACACAACACAGTGAAGAAACAACAGAATGTGATCAGTGAGACAAAGAAAGGTATAGGGATCATTCCTACCCATCACCCTCTGGAACAAGGCATTATTATCTAATTAATCATTATTGTTTTTATTTTTAAAAGGGGAAAGAACAACATTGCAATTTTCCTATGGGATTAACAAATTATTTTACATTTAGTTAAATCCTGCATTATGGAATACCCCCTTGGTTGTGTTGGTGTAATTGTTGGAGCTCTAGCTTTGCTCTGATAATACAGAAGTCAAAGGGCCTTTTCACATGGCGTGCT
>CM047989.1:26645885-26669780 GCA_026261665.1 Melanotaenia duboulayi | reverse complement strand
TTCAGGGAAGGCCTTGCAGATTTCAACAACAAGACGATGCTGAACCACATCCTGCATCCATCACAACAGCATGGCTTCACAGGAGAAGAGTCCGGCTGCTGATCTGGCCTGCAGTCCACACCTTTCAAAATCAGCTCATATTTTACATGAAATAGTAAAATGTTTCAGTTTCAACATCTCACATCTTGTTTATGTTCCATTAGGAATAAAACTGCAAAGTTCTTAATGAAATACTTCTCCCTGGGCACTGAAAAATGACAGCCCACTGCTCTCTTAAATCTACAAGAGAAGGTTAGCATGCAGATTGTAATTTCCCAGTTGGGGTGAATGAAGTATATATAAGCTGTACTTGATTTTATTAAATAAAGTTTTAAAACCAAGAATATCCCCAGATTGGCTAAACGGACATTTCAACATGCAGCATAACTGTGGGTTCATTTTATAATCTAGAAAATGGGCCTAATAAAGAGGCCGATTCAGCTCACTAAGAAAATTAACAAAAACTCTCACCATTTTCCTTTGAACAATAATTCATCAAGGCTCACTTTAAGAGAAAAATGTCTTAATCCAACATTACTGGCTGAGTTGGATGATTGCATGAGCTGATTACTGCAGCAGCTCTATGAGCCTAACCCTGCTGTCATTTCTGTTTCAGGCTCTGTTTGCTATCCGCCGAGTGCTGCTGGCCCAACACGCAGCATTTCCTGTGTCAGGCGCTGATCTTTATGAGGAACTGTTGAGCTCCACAGCCATCCTGTCCACTGGAAATCCCAGGTAAAGGTAGTTCTGCAAACACAGCAGCACATGCTGCTTTGTCTTGATTTAACAGTGGGCCCGGTGCCACAGAGCTTAAAGGAAAGTTCATCTCTAAAATCATACACTGCTAAGGACAAACTGTCAAGGTTGGCGGCAGTCACAGTGGCTTTTCCATCAGCTTCATCAGATTAAAGCTGTTAGTTTAACAGCAGCGATCTTTTGTCTGTAAATGAAACAAAGAAAGACATTCATGCATTTTACTAACATTTATTCTCAACCCACATGAAAGAGCTGTCTGTGCTGCTTTATTCTGGACCAATTGCAATTTTCTTATATTAACAAAGATATTATTGGACCAAACTGTTGAGCAGTAATCCAGATGAGACAAAACCAAAGCTTGAATTACTTGTTTGATTGATTGCTGCGTTAGATATGTTGCACACCTCTCAATTACTGATAGTGTTTTTCATTTTAGTTACTATTCCCTGTATGTGTTTGTCCCACAATTGTGTATTTTCTATGGTAACTCCCAAGAGTTTAAATTCTTACTTTTTTTTGTTTTATCCTTATTTATCCAGAATTGTAGCAAACAGAATGATGGTCTGGCTGTCTGGTTGTGTCGAACAAATTTGCTTTGCCAAGAGGAACTTTATGGGCATAACGCTCCTCTTGATAATCTCATTATTTATTTTTTATTTAAATGGGGAGAGGAGACAAAGATACAGCAGATAGAGAGCAACAACCCTTCAGTCCAACCTAACACCAGACAACCAGCTGCTACACCTGTATAGAAACACAACAGAGAATTTCCTACAGCTTTTAAAAGCAAACTAAGCTGACAATCATCAGGAGTTGGTTAAACAAAAAAGTAACCAAGACAGCAACAACAAGATGTATCACGACAACAACCAAAGTATTTGCGTGTGCTTATGCAGGTTGAATGTGTTCCTTCTGTAGTTAGAAAAACAGCAGGGCAGAGAGTGTTCTTTTAGTTAGTGTTTTAGATGCAGGCTATGTGCTACATTCCTGCACTGTGGAAACATTTGGCAGCAACGACCAGCTTCGCTGCCTGGTTTTCTGTTTGGCTTGTACATGCAGCCTAAAGTGGCTTCTGATATATCAGCTGCATTAACTGTGTCCCCAGATTGTCCACTGTCTGCCAGAGAAAACAAACCCAGCTGACAGCTCTTCTAAAACATTTTTGCAGGACATCAGAAAATCAGAATGTAATGACTTGGAAGAAAACATGCTGGCATTGTATCACAGCAGACGCAGCATCACATAAATGGTTTGTACAGAGATGTGAGCTGGCATTACATGATGGAGATGTCTGCATGCAGTCGTTGTACAAAGCACACAGGGAAAATCTTCCAGGGAGGGAACTCTCCTTCGGCCAGGCCACAGATTCTGGACAAATCTGTGAAACGGTGCCATAATTTAAAGATGGAACCCTTTCCACAGCCAAACCTACTGTTTTAGGATGATTGATAACTACAGGTGTTTTCTCTCTCTGTGGCTTTTTTAAGTGTTTTTTTTTGTAAATTAATCAGAGCTTTGTATCAGTGATGTAAAACTAAATCATGTGAGTGAATCCTGTGATTTTGTGCATGTCAAGGCTGCTATCTACTGGTGAAAAGCTGAACTGGTTAGTGCTGCTCTTCGATGTATACGGTATCACGCTCTTCATGCTGAGTGTGGATGATGTCTGCTCTATGCAGAGACGGGAAAAGGAAACTACTGTCCTAGTCAGAACTGTAAGCACAGAAGATCTTTAAGCAATTTGGGAATATTTTGATAAAATGTGCTTCAGCTATATACCAAACAAAAAGCTTTCACTTTGTTAAATAGATCAAAAACATTTAAGAAGCATATTCCTTTCATTAATGCACTATGTTCCAAATTATTTTGCTTCTGCTGTTCTTCCATCCAAAGAAATCAGTGAATGACAGTAAACATTTTTTTTATCATCAAAAACTATTTTATTCAACAAAACTATTAGGGATGTTCAATGTTGGCCTTTTCACTGACATACCGATATTGTCCAACTCTTTATTTTCCATGCTGATACTAACAGATACTGATACATGTGAGTCCAGTAAACAAAACATAACCTTCTTTTAAAGTACAACAAATGAAAGTAAAACAACAAAAGGGCTGGTGTTGACTGTGATGTGACGGTGTCCTAGGAAGCATATTGCATGCTACCTACTTCTTGTTCGCATCAAGATTATCTTTGTAACGAGCAGGTTTTTTTATTTTTTAGAAGCTAAAATCTGCGTCTGTTTCTTTTAAGCAGGAATTTTTAAACTTGATTGTGTTTTAATACGGTTTTTATCCAGTGTTCTTTCATTTTACTTTTTCTTTAGTTTTTAACATAAAATTATGCTTCTTGTATTTATTAAAGTACTTTGAGTCATCGTTGTTGAATTTTGCAATACAAATAAACTTGCCTTGCCTTTGTCCTGGTCTTCATCACTCTTGGTAAGCAACCATGTCAGTGACACCACACCAGGGACGTCCCTGGTTCGCTGTTTAAAGGGGTCCAGTAGGGTGATTATCTTCTCTAGAATTCCCCAATGAGTTGCTGTAAATCTTGCAGGGAGTTTATAATCAGCTGGATTTGCATTTAAAGCCCTCTTCTGCTCCACCAGATTCTGCATCATACAAAAGGAAGAATTCCACCTGATGATGACGTCTTGTTGCAGCTTTTTAACAGGGATGTTAAGTTCCTTTTTATGTATTCCAAATGACTAAGCTGAGTACTTGAAATACCACCTTCCTCCCTGCAGCCAGAGCATCTGGGATGCTGTGTTGAGACAGAATTTTCACACCAAACTCCATCGTAGCTTTAGCCATGTTGCATGTATTAGCCCTCACCACAGCATGTACTTTTGCTATGAGGATTTTCCATCTCTCAAACATCCCTTCAAAAGCAGCTGAGATCGAAACTCCTGTATAAGACCCACAACACTCTTGGGAATGATCCACAGCCTTTTTCAACACAAAGTCCTCATTTAGCTATTGTGCAGTCAAGCTCAGCACACTAACCTGGCTAAAGCTTGAAGACCAGATATCTAGTGTGAAGCTTATTGACACAGTATCTGAAATTAGCTTCTCGACGTGACTGTGAACCATATTTTACAACTNCCTGGCTAAAGCTTGAAGACCAGATATCTGTTGTGAAGCTTATGGGCACAGTATCTGAAATTAGCTTCTCGATGTGGGCAACCAGATATCTGTGAAGTACTTGCAACAGGGCATGGCAAAGCATGGCTCGAGATACTCCACAAGTTCCAGCGTCTTGCAAAATTATGCACAGTGGCTGGTTATTCAGTGCTATATACTTCATTATTTTCTGATTGATAGCTTTTGCTCTCGGGTGGTCCTTGTTGTATTTTTGTTTTTTGTCTATCGACTTGTTAAGGGTTGGGTCACTTGGTTGGTCTGTTTTTGTTCTCGGCTTTTGCTTCTTTTCATCATTTTGCTGATTAGACGTTGCATGTATCTCCGGGTGATTCTTCCTGAGGTGAGATTAAATTCAAAGAATTGAATGAAAACGTATTTGTTCCTCATAGCATAGCCTCCGCTTTTACTCTGCAAATTTAATGTCTGGAAACACTTTGACATCATGCAAAATCAAAGAGTATGTTGGCAAGTCCACTTACAAGCTTGTTATGCTGCAAGTGACAACGTCGTAAATATTGAACATTTTTAATACTTGCAGTTGTCGGCCAAGAACTGTTTTACAGCCAATTGGCGGGACAAATTAGCTCTTAATACACCTCAGACCACAGGATAATCTTATAAGACTTGAGATAATCAGGCATTTGCCATCCTTGGTCAGGAAGGGGGAAAATCGGGACAAAAACACCCCATAATCTTTGTGTGCCCAGCTTTACCTGGTAGGTGCATTCATTCATATAATAAATAAAATAAACACATTTTGCACGATAAAGCTTTGAGTTTAATATTGTTTTTAATAAGTTTAATATATTTTAAAAAAGAAAAGCAAAAAATAAAAATTAAAAATTAGAAGTCGGATTTGGTTTGAAAAAAAATCTAAGATTTTGTTTACTTGCTCTTTTTTCTCTGAACTGTTTGGTGATCATAGAAAATGGTTTTAATGAACTTTAGCAGAGATTCAAGACTAGCAGTGAAACCACATATTTATACTTGCGTAATAGACCTGATGTTACACCCTGTGAGATCAGATGTTGGCGGGGGGTGTTGGGGCTTACAGGATAAAACAGTCACTTAGTGACCGGTCTGTTTAGGACATCCAATTAAAACAAATCCAACTTTGGTCGTTTTGATGCAGCAGTTTGTATAGTTCTACTATGAGGTAAGCCTGAAAATGATCTGATTATCAGCAAAAATCTCCTCTGGAAACAACAGTGTAATTAAATCTTCTACATTATTATGATAATCTAGCATCATATTTGTTAAACATTATTTATAAAAAGCAGAGATGTATTTCTTGCAGGACTTCACATTACATTACAGTAACGTTTATGCACATCCTTAAATCTTCTTAATCAAGTTTTTAAAAGTACTCCAGGTTTCCCTGAGATTTATTTGCAGGACTCTGTGCCATCCAGCTGTCTCTGGCAAGCTCACATTAATTTCCATCACATAGTTAATATACCGAATATTTACTCCATCAGTGAGCCTCATAGTATGCAAGTAATAGCATCAAAACCCAGGGATTTCTTATTGAATCAGAGCATAACTGAGGTTTTTTCTGTTTTACTTGAAAGAAATATTTAGCTTGAAGTGGTGAATGTGGACAGATAAGTGTGTGCAGAATTTTCCTTTCTGAAGCTGAGAGCCCTGAAGGTGGTAAAACCACAGTATTCTACTTCCTCATTCAACTGTTTGATGTAAAAGCAGTGAATGACAGACTTGTTGGTTTTATTTCACCAAGCTAATAGAAATATAAAAAACACAGCTTTCCACTCTAACTTAAAATAATCACTGTAAGAGTTTTAGCTCTCATCTAAACTCTGCTGTTATTAGAAACCATTTAATAGCAATTTCCTTATTTTATGTTGTTACTGTTTCTAAATGGGTTGTTATACACTGCTCAAAAGAGCACATCTTAGAACTCGATTAATTAGATATTCCAGTTGAAAATCTTCATTCATTACATAGTGGAATGTGTTGAGAACAAAATAACATAAGAATGATCAATGGAAATCAAAATCATGAACCCATGGAGGTTCAGATCTAGTGTGTGGTTGCCACCTGTCTCTATGCACTCCCTACAACATGTGGGCTTCTGATGAGACCATGGATGTTCTCGTGAGGGATGGTGTGACGTGGCAGCAGTGGATGGAACAAGATACGATATCCCAGAGGTGCTGGACTGGATTAAGGTCTGGTCAACGGGCAAGTCAGTCCTTANGCTGGACTGGATTAAGGTCTGGTGAACGGGCAAGTCAGTCCTTGGCATCAATGCCTCCATCACGCGGGAACTGCTGACACCCTCTAGCCACATGAGGCTGAGTACCGTACTGCATCAGAAGGAACCCAGGCGCCACTGCAGCAGGATGTGGTCTTGCAATTGGTCTGAGGATCTCATCCCGGTACTTAATGGCACCTCTGGCTAGCACATGGAGGTCTGTGTGGCCCTCCAAGGATATGCCTCCCCAGGCCATCACGACTCACTCCCAAACCGATCATGCTGGAGGATGTTGCAGGCAGCAGAACATTCTCCATGGCGTCCCCAGAATCTCTCACGTCTGTCACAAGTGCAAAATGTAAACCTGTTTTCATTTACAAAGGTAACAGGGAGCCAATGGCCAATCTGCCAGTCCTGGTGTTCTTTGGCAAATGTCAGTCGGGCTGTATGGTGTTGGGCTGCTAGCACAGGCTCCACTTGTGGACATGGGGCCTTAACACCCCTCTCATTGAGTTTGTTTCTGACAGTTTGAGCAGAAACATGCACGTTAGCAGCCTGCTGGAGGTCACTTTGTAGGGCTCTGGTAGTGCTTTGAGCCAAGAGGGTGGAGTGTCCTCTCTGGGTCAGGAATGAGGAGGAGGAAATCAAGTATGTCGGGGTCTTGTTCATGAGTGAGGGAATAATGGAGCAGTACATCGACAGGCGTATTGGTGCTGCATTGGCAGTGATGTAGACTCCAAATAGTCTGTCTTGGTTAAGAAGGGGCTGAGCCAAAGGGATAAGCTCTCTGTTTACCAGTCAGGCTACATTCTTACCCTCACCAATGGTCCCAAGCTTTGGGTAGTAACCGAAAGAACGAGATCATGGATACAAGTAGTCAAAATGAGTTTCCTTTGAGGGGTGTTTGGGCTCTGTCCCTTAGAGATATGGACAGAAGCTCAGTCATCCAGGAGGAGCTCAGAGTTGAACTGCTGCCCCTCAACACTGAAGAGAGCCAGATGAAGTGGCTCAGGCATCTGGCAAGAAAGCCTCCTGGAAGCCTCCCTGAAAAGGTTTTCTGGGGATATCCCACTGGAAGGAAGCCAGAGGGAAGACCTGGACATGCTGGAGAGACTATAACCCAATTTCCATTAAGGGGTCTGACTTGGGATGAGATGGTTTGGTGCAGTTTGGTTCATTATCTGATCTCTGTTGCATCTCCACAGCCAACTATACCCTAACATGGTAGAATTGTGTGTTCTTTCTTTTTGACATGAAGCTTTAAACAACATAAAAAACCTGTGTATATTAAAAGATTGGAGCTGATCCCACTGTGTTCTTGATGCTAATTTCCACAGGAAGTGATAGATCTTTCAACCAATTAGTGGATTGCAGTGGGTCAACCTCCACCGATATGAGGGCATATCGATAAGATTGCAGCCCCAACAGAAAGGTCCTAAAGAAGTAAGACAGGTCTAATTGGAAATTCTGGCATCTTTCCGAGAGTTGACTTGTTGAAATGCAAAAAAAAAACAAAAACGTAAACTTGTCCCATCCCGGACCCATTAGTGAACACGTTGCTCAAGTCTATCAGCTGGCCTGGGAACATCTCTGGAAGCCTTTGGGTAAGCTGGAAGAAGGGCCCAGGGAGAGGGAAGTCTGTCATCATCCTGGAAATACAGACTGCTAGACCAAAACTTTTCACAGTAGTCAAGAAACACACCAATACCTACCAGCATCCGACTATTACATGCCATTGGAAAGTACGAAACCGAGATTAAGTCCAGTCTCAAATGAATCCGCAGTAGCCGCAGGTTTCCTTTGGCTTCAGCTCTGTTTACTATTTCATAGCAATGCACGCTGATTTTTACTGAGGATGCTAACAACAAGAATGGGCCTAGCTCACAGCTTTACAGAAACAATCAAGCGTAATGTCTCACACTTTGGCTCTGAAGTTGACAGTACTTTTCCTTCCTGCTTTCCTGAGTTGTAACTAGTCTGACTATCTCACAGCTGTGATCATCAGAAACAGCAACCTGCATGCTTGAAATGGCACCCCTTTATGTTGTCATGGCATGTCTGTCCTCTTAAGGTAGAAGAACCCTGGTAAAACCTCACTGAAGAGGATTATTTTCTTCTTCCACAGCCGCTTTATTCATGACACCATTAATTTTTTCACATCACTCTGTTGTGAATGTACATTTTATTTTAGAATAATCTCTTTAAAGAAACCCTGAAAACACAAACAAATACACACTTGCATATACAAACACACCAAAAGTGAAAAAACATAAATACAAATGGAGCCCTTTCAAGGCTTCTCTTCCAATCAAACACTAAGATGAAGCCTTTCAGGTCCAAGTGCTCTGAGCTCGCTGATGAGTGCAGCCCATGGGATTTTTTTTTTTGCTGTGACTTCTCAAGGGCAATCACTTTGATGTCTCTGAGTCCTTACATGAAAACATTGTGACGTTTCATCACCAGAGCAGCCTCTCTACACTTTTGTCAGAGCAGGCAGTAATAATGCAAATAAGTCCATCCTTACCAATTCTTCTCTTGACAATTACACACTGAGTGAGAACCACAGACTTAACCTTCATGCAGGAAGACCTTGACTATGTAAATTTAAGTACATCTCTGCAACATCCATCATCATCACGAGCAAGGTGATGAGACTGCATGAACTGCACAGATTGCCAAGCTCAGCCTCAGTAGTGACAAATCAAAACAATGTAACTCCAAAGGAATGGATGGATAAATCAGTAAAACAAACAGCTCTTTGTGGTGATTAGAATATGGATCACAGGATTAAGATGAGAAACTTGTAATGCAGGTTTCTACAGGAATTCAGATATCCAAAATGCACTCACCGTCTACTTCAGCAGTATCACCTTGTGAGCACCGGGACCCCCTTTTTCTTCTGAGAACTTCCTTCATTTTTGGTGTGATAGATTCGACAAGGTGTTGGAAACATTCTTCAAAGATTTTGCTTCATATTGACTTGACAGCATCACACAGTTGCTTCAGATTTGTTGGCTGCACATCCATGATGAGAATCTCTCACCCCAAAGCTGCTCTATTGGACTGAGATCTGGTGACTGTGGAGGTCATTGGAGTCCATTAAACCTATTGTCATGTTCAAAAAAGCGATAAGAGATGATTTGAGCTTTGTGACATGGTGCATCATCACAGCTCTGAAACAGCTCTGGTCAAAGTGTTAAATGACATTAGGTTGAATACTGATTCTGGTCAAGTATCAGTCCTGGTTCTGTTGGATCTCAGTGCTGCGTTTGATACTGTAGATCACAGAATCCTGTTGCACAGGCTGGAAAACTGGGTTGGACTTTCTGGAGCGGTCCTTAACTGTTTCAGGTCCTATTTAGAAGGCCGGAGTTATTTTGTTATGATCGGTCAGTCCTTGGATCTCTTCTGTTCAACTTGTATATGCTCCCTTTGGGTCAAATACTACAAAACTTTAACATTAATTATCGCACTTATGCAGATGATACACAACTTTATGTGTCTCTGCCACCAGACAACTGCAGCCCAATAGGCTTAATGTATCGGTGTCTGAAGCAAATAAACACCAGGATGAGGGAGAATTTTCTACAGTTAAATGAATTTAAAACAGATTATTCTGTTTGGTAGCAAAGAGAAGAGGGTCCGCATTGGTAAACACCTGGAGACTCGGGCTCTTAAAATCACCGACCAAGTTTGTAACCTTGGAGTGTTGATAGACTCAGACCTGACTTTCAGCAGCCACATCAAAGCTGTCATTAGGACAGCTTGTTACCAGCTCAGAAACATCAACAGAATTAAAAGTTTAGTCTCCAAGAAAGACCAAGAGAAACTCATCCATGCATTCATCTCCAGTAGGCTGGATTACTGTAATGGTCTTTTAACAGGACTCCCGAAAAAGAGCATTAAACATCTGCAGCTCATCCAAAACGCTGCTGCTAGAGTTTTAACCAGGATTAAGAGATCTGAACACATCACACCAGTTTTGAAATCTTTACACTGGTTTCCAGTCAGTCACAGAATAGATTTAAAAATTCTTCTGGTCGTTTACAAATCCCAGAATGGTTTAGGCCCAGAATACATCTTTGATATGTTCTGATAATATAAACCTAACGGTGTTCCAAAAACTGTGATCAATTAGTCCAGACCAGAGTCCAGACTAAACATGGAGAAGCAGCATTCAGATGTTATGTTGCAAACAAGTGGAATAAACTGCTGGTGCAAATTAAACTTTCACCAAACGTAGACACTTTTAAATCCAGGTTAAAAACATTTCTTTTTTCATGTGCCTGTGCATGAAATCTGCACGGTAATGGTGCTTTTATTCATTTTGATGAAATTTATAGTTTTATTGTGACTTTTGATATGTTTCTGCCCTTTACTACTTTTGAATGGTTTCTTTGCACCATCTGCAATACCTTTAACGTTTTAAGTAAGGCAATTTGAATTGTCTTGTACGTGAAATGTGCTACACAAAGAATCATGCCTTGCCCTGCCCTGCTGGAAGTAGCATCAGAAGATGCTACACTGTGGTCATAAAGGGATGGACATGGTCAGCAACAATACTCAGGTAGGCTGTGGTGGTTACATCAGACCATGTTGTTACTAAGGGGTCCAAAGTGGGCCAAAAAATATCTTGTGAACTCTGTGAAACCTCTACAACACTCTGTATTGTGGTGCCAATGATATCAAATCAAAAAGTATTAATATGCACTTTTCATACTTGAGTAGCAGGTAAAAACAAAACTGCAGGTATGTTAAAATCAACATGAGATAAAAAGCTGAATCTAATAGCATTGGTCTGCAAAGTCCTCAGATGCAGCATCTGATGCTGTCATGGAGGACTTGTTAAAATCTGTGTACATTAAAAGATGTATTGTTTTAAAAAGGAATTTGCGGTTATGTTATTGTGTTGTGTATGTTATTTTTACTCTCTGCTCTCCTGTAATTTCCTTTGAGGTTTCTGATTTCTTCGTTTCTCCATGATGGAATGAGTTTGGATCTTATAGTTTGGGTTTTATGTGGAGCTGCAGCATCAATGGCTGATTTCAGTTTTCTGATAAAATTGTCTAACATAAAATCACACAAAGCAGGTCAAATCTGAGCATGGATTTGGTTTAAAATGTCAGTAAGATTTGCAGCCACTTCAGTAGTTATATATCGTTTCCTAACAGTTCTCACCTGGGCCTCCTGTTGGATAAAACTGGTCATATAAAAAAATACACAGTAGTGGTCTGACCACGCGGCAACCTCCGGCGTTGAAATGTGAAGCCTATTTGGATGTGCAAAAAATTGCAGTTCACCCCTCATCCCCTTGGGGTGGCTCCAAAACAGAGCAAGTCCCCATAGACTCCCATGTTAAATATATAAAAATAAATAAACTGCCTAAAAAGAGCAACTTCACAGTAGAAATATACATGTTTAAGCCTTTAAAGTTTAAATAGGCNCACAGAAGAAATAAACATGTTTAAAGCCTTTAAAGTTTAAATAGGCCAGGTTTACCTTCGTGACAACTGTGAGGGGAGTGAATTTTTTTCTAACTCATCCCTTAGGATGTAATTTAATCTTGAAATTCTGCATAATTAGAAATGTGTCCTTTAAATTGACATGTATCCAATATCCGTGGCAAGAAGGGAAAGTGCTGCACAAACATGGTTTTTAGTGCACCTTCATCTTTTGCACTGATGACTTAACAGTGTGAGTCATTCCTCATTTCCCATGCAGAACATGGCTAGATTTCTGTACCTCTGTAACCCTGGGCACCCCAGCTCACCTCTCAGCTCAGTTCTGGATAAAACGTGCGTAACAAAAAAAAAGATAGAACAGCAGCTGAAAACAACATCTGAGACTATTTAAAGATCTTGGAAAGGACGTTAAGATAAACTGAGGCATGTCGAGCAAAACAGTGTATAGGATTTACCTATCATTCCCCACTGCACTACATGTCAGCTATGTCATCAATTAATTCCAGTCACATTTATTTATAAAGCACTTTTAAAAACAACCTCAGCTGACCAAAGTGATGTACAAAGCAAAGCCGATAAAATGCCAAGGCCATCATTAAAATAAAATAAACCAGTATATCTCATAAAACAAAATACAACAATAAAATAATATACAATAACATAAAACACATAACATAAATACAATAAAAATTAAATGCCCAAGCTGGCAGAAAAGCCAGTGTGAAAAGGTGTGTTTTTAATAATGATTTAAAATGCTCAATGCTCTGTGCTGATCTAATGTTAAAAGGCAGACTGTTCCAGAGTTTGGGAGCAGCGGCAGAAAAAGCTCTGCCACCTTGCCTTTCAACCTGCTTCTAGGAACTTTTAAGAGCAACTGGTTTGTTGATCTCAGTTCTCTGACAGGACTGTAAACGATCAAAAGCTCTAACTAAGGTGGTGCTGTGCTATTAAGACTTTTAAAAACAAGTAATAAAATCTTAAACTGGATTCCGTACCGTACAGGAAGCCAGTGAAGTGAAGCAACATCGGAGTGATATGCTCACGTCATTTTCTCCCTGTCAGAAGACAGAGCAATGACTGATCAATCCCAAAATAGAGAGTTACAGTAATCCAAATGGCAGGTGATAAAAGCATGAATAATTCTACCTTTGAAAGGGAGATATGATTTTCCCTGCTCAAGAGCTGTAAATGAAAGAAACCAGATTTGACCACAGAGCTTATTTGTTTATCACATTTAAAATCAGAATCACGAATCACACCAAGGATCTCATAAAGTGCTTACAGTGCTGAGATAGTGGGCCAAGTACACTGACATGACCATCCAGTAAGTGAGACTAACCAAAAACAATTATTTCTGTATTGTCTTTGTTTAAAGAAAGGAACTTTTTCCTAAACCATGAATGAAATTCCACAAGACAGTTCAACAGAGTGTCTGTAGATCCACCAGACCTCGTCTGTACAGGTAGATTTGTAGGGCGTCAGCAAAACAATGGAAGGCAATGCAATGCTCCCTAAAATGGAACCCAGTGGAAGCATATATAAGGAAAAAAGAATTGGACCCAGAATGGAGCCCTGTAGGACACCACAACTAAGTGGTGATGTTGCCGAGGAAAACTGGTGCAGACAGGCAGGAAAAACTCCTGTCTGCCAGATACGACGGGAACCACTTCAGAACCACACCGTTAATGCCAACACATGTAAAGACGAGATACCAAGATTTGATGATCAGCTGTATCGAAGGCTGATGTAGAAGAAGCAGAGCTACCACAGTCAACAGCAGGGCTGCATGACTATGACCAAAATAATAAATTATTTTGATCAATATTGTAATCACGATTATTAATCACGATTATTCACTGTTTGGAAAAACATGTATTTTTATTGCACCAATTATAAACAATGTGGCAACAATTTTAGTGAATAAATTAAACTATAAATTAGAATAGATGATAAATAATGCAAAAAATACAATTACCACTAATTTTTGAGAAGTTAATGTGAATTATGGGGCTGCAAAAGATGCTAAATAAAGAGCCGTTCGGTAGCCAAAAGATAAGAGCTGAACATCCCATCACTAGTATATATAGTTGTAATAGATGCTACTGTGGAGAGGGATGTCGTGAGAAAGGCAAAAATTGATTAAAAAAACTTAAAAATATTTAGAACAACAAAAAATTTAATTATTCAGTCAATATTGTCTTTGTTTTTTAAGTTTAATTTTATTAAATTAAATTGTGTTTTTTTTTAATTGTTTTTTTGATTAGGAGTCTGCAATATGTCCATATTGAAACTATCCATATATCCATTTTTGAAATTCCCTTTGGGATTAATAAAGTATTTTTTTTTCATTCATTCATATATTTATGGACATATTTATGTCCACACTCTTCATTAATAAACATTAATATCTGACGTTATGCCATCGTGGGATCGTCCAGCAGCAGTTTTGTACGTTTTATTTTCAGCCTGGTCATGGACCAGAGGCGATCATCTCTGAACACAGCCCTGCTGCGTGAGGACCAAGCCTCTTCTGAGTGCTATTGGATTGAAGAGTAAACTATATGCTCTTTCACTTCAGTCTCCAGAAGTCTCCATTATCACCACAAAAAGTCACTAGATTTGTTGCTGGTCGCTTTTTTGAAAAAATAAAAAAGTCGCTAGAGGCAAGTGAAAACTATAGCAAGATAAATATTGCTAAGTTGGCAACATTGACAACTAGCTGCTGACTGTAAAAGGTGTGTGTCCTTGTTAATTAGGCAGCTTAATGAAGCCTTGGCCTTGCGTTCGCACCCTGGTGGTTTGCAGACTACTGGTTGAGAATGTGTGTGATGAGAGATGCATGCAGCAGAGCTCGCATTTTTTATGTAAATATCATTGACGATCAGGTTGATTTAATTGTGGCCACCAAAATCATGATCAAAATCTGAATAATTGTGTAGCCCTAGTCAACACACATGTGCAGCTCATTAAAAACTCTCAAGAACGGTTTCTATGCTATGAAACCGTTTAAAACTAGACTGAAATTTTTCAGAAATACAAGTAAAATCAAGGTATGACTGCAGCCGGTTATAAACTGACTTCTCTAAAATCTTTGACAAGAAAGGAAGTTTAGAGATTGGTCTGTATTTTTGAGAGAATAGAGGTGTCAAGATTTCTCTTTTTGGCGAGAGGCTACACAACAGCATGTTAGAAGGCAGCTGGAACACAGCCAGACCTCAGAAATTCATTAATCAGGTCAACAACACATGGCCCTATGTTGTTAAAAACATCCTTAAAAAGCCAAGAAGGAACACTGTCCAGAGGACAGTTAGGGACCTCAGGTGTTTAAAAATCTCAAAGATGAGACACCTGCTCAGAATGCTCAAAGTTCAAAGGACAAATCGAGGAAGATAGAGGATCTAAAAGAAAGCATGAAGAAGGAGACCTGACTGAAGCAATCTTATTTCTAAAAAATGCAAGAACTCCATCAAAGAACATTTGAGAAGGTACAATGCTGCTGGGCGCGCATGGATTTAAAACAGAATTAAGAGTCTTAAAAGGGACCTGAGGTTTATTTGAATTATTTAATATAAGATTTATTTGTCAGTTTTAACAGCCCTTTGGTATGCACTTAAACTGTCGTGAAGAATCTCCAAAGAGATTTGAAAATCAGCTTTTTTAGACTTTCTTTCAGCGCATCCACAGACAGGTCTGAAGGGCGCACATGGTAGTGTTAATTTTATCAGCCATTTTTAAATTTTGTCTCAGTTTTAGTTCAGTTTCAATCGGGCTTGTTAGTTTTTATCACATTTAGTCAACCTCATCCCATTTTTACTTGGTGATGTTTTAGTCGACTATATGTCGAGCGTTTTAGTTTTTATTTTAGTCCAAGAAAACATTTTATTTGTCTAGTTTTAGTCAACAAAAACTTGTCAACTGTCTAGTTTTAGTCAGGACAATCATTTTACCCTTTTTCCTTTTTATGTCAGCAGATAATATTGTTAGTAGTTAGTAGAACATTGTTAAATGTAGTTTAACTTTCTTAAACTACATTTAACAATCCATTTAAAACTCATACTTACAACAAAACTAACCTATTTTATGCAGAAATAATTGCAGGCATTTTTGTGTTTATATATTATTATTGATGCCAGCTCTAATCAAATATCCTTGTGATGGTAACCTGAAGACAAACAGAACAGCATTGTATGTCTCCAAATAAATACACTGGGATGCAAACTCCTAGAGCAGTGGTTCCCAAGCTTTTTAAGCTTGGAACCCCATTTTGATATCACAAAACTAGTGCGACCCCAGACATTCAAAACATAGACAATTTTACTTATTTTTATACCACATTTTGGCTGTTTCATGTACGAAAATGTAGGTTAAAGTTGTTTTGAATTTGTGGGATATTTTATTTTATCTAGATTATGTTTTACTTTTTAGTTTGCATCCATGTGTAGCTGCCCAGGTGTTTTGTGTTCACTATGGTTCACTAGCAGTTCCTAGATTAGCTTATACTTCTGTCTGCTTTATTTAAACTTGCAATCCAACTGAAAACATAGTTGCCCGACCAGTAAAACGYATCTAAGGTAGCATAAATTCAACTTCACACACAATTCTAACAAGTGGCTAGAAGCTACGAAGCTAGTAAGTTAGCCAGCATTAGTTTGTGGTCGTTTAACATTATTGTTGGAACATTACAGCCACTTTTTGTTAACTTACCACAATGTCTTTGTGGTGAACTGCGACATGTCTCTTCAGGTTTGTTGTTTATCCAGCTACATTTCCAGACCACATTCCCTTCGTCTAAAATCAAGTATAAGGTTTATTTTTTCTCCACTTCAGTTTAGCGAAAATGGGTTTTTATATCACGTCCTCTCTTTTTCTTGGGCCCCATGCAAAGCATGGCCAATAATGTTTTACTTTTAACTTATCGCCATGAATCCACCTCCTCTCTGTCCCATGTGTTTTTAAATATGCCCACTGCAGGTTTGAAAGGGGGTGTGTGTGAGTGACGGAAGAGGAGGAGGAGACAGGATTTGACAAAATTTGACAAAAAAACAAAGTCCCGTCTTTGTTCGTGAACTAAAATGTCCATAGATTTTAGCCTAGTTTTTATTTAGTGAACTACATTTTCGTCTCGTCCTTATTAGTCCACAAAATTGCATTCAGATTTAGTCCCAGTTATTGTTTATTAATGAGGGTTTTGGTCTCGTCTAGTTTTCGTCTGGGGAAAAGTGTGCATTGAAAATATTTGCATTTAGTTTTTGTTAATGAAATTAACACTAGCGTGTGGTTTCATTCAGCCATGGATCTGTCATTGGTTTGGACCGTTTAATTCTAAGAGGAGTTACTGAATCCAAAACATCTGTTCAAGTTGTATTGAAAACAGTTAGAAATTCATCCAGTCATAACAATATTTTCTTACACAAAGTGCAAAGTTACTAAAAGCTGCAGAGAACTGAGATGCAGTAGAAGAATTCATTCTGGGCACCAAGATGTTGAACTATTGCAAAAATGAAAAGAAAAAGGGTACACATCTCAGTATCCAGATAAAAGAGAACAAAATACTCGCACTGAGTTGTTTTTTTGGCTCACATCACAGGTAAAAGTACGCTTGCATGTTCTTCAGTTCTGACACGGTCATTCGCAGAATAAATAAAACACCTCCAAATACTACACAGGTGTCAGCTTCAACTAATTAGTCATTGTCCAATCCTCTTAATCACATCCTACAAACCACTCCCAGTTACATATCACTTTTGCCTCTCAGGCCAGAAAACATCTAAGACTGAAATCATTAAGTCCATTTGGCATCAAAGTATTTAGTGTAAATATCTAGTACGTGTCTCTTTGGGCCATTTTCTTTAAAAGAACACCTGCTCTTGTTGATGTCTCCACCCTCCTGATTCCACAGAACCTCAGTGAAGATGGTGAGCTTTGGTTTCTTTCATAATGCTTAGCAGTAGCATAATCCTTATTACCTGTGGGGATTGCTGTTTCATGTTCTGATATGCGTTGTTTCAGATGTTTGGTTTGTCCAACATATGCCAACCCACAGGGACATAGTAGCTTGGAATTTTCTTCCCAGTATACGGATGTCCTTGGAGCAGATGAAGAAGTTCCAAATGCAACTTAAGCATGAATTCAGTCTGATTTTTTTTTTTTTAAAAACTGGATACAGTGGTTTGGAGGAGGTTGGGCATAAAAGACCCTGCTTGTATGGAGGTGATGCTCAGGGTAGATTGACCTCTGTAGCAACACAGAAGCCAGAACAGACTGACAACGATTGTTGATCTTAAACAGACCTTTTGTCTCCCGCTGTGTGGTATATTGATAGTGGAAGTATATATTCTGGGGCAGTTAGGGTTGCTTTCAGTTGGCAAAACATTTTATTTTATTGGCTTCAGGCTGTACTGGTTAAGGAGACAAATAAATGGTTAAAGCTAAAAGTTATAAAATTCGGTGGGTTAGATCAGCCCACACAAGCTTGTTTCAGGCATCCTGCTGGCTCACTGGACCATGAATGTGAATTTCTTTGTAAAACGTTGAATTGCTGTTGAGATATTTTCATTCAGGCAGCTCAGAGTCCATTTCCAGACTTATTATTCTGTTAAATATGCAGCATTTCATTACAGTTAGTATCAACAGTATGGAAAACAATTTGTTTGGCAGCCACATGTGGGTTTCAGTTGGACTCTGGTAGAGGTATGGTCCAAAAAAGAGCTCTGCTTTTTTAAATAAATTTATTTTATAGGTTCCAAGTTGTTCCAATAGATCCACCATGAGTTTACAATAGATTTATCATCCATCCAAGATTCTGTTGCAAAACTCTTTCACATCTTGTGCATAAGACATCTCTGTTACTTAAATTATATAATATTTAAAATGTATTTAATGGGGATAAGCAAAGTATTATCCTGTTCAATTTAATTTGATTCAGTTTAGAAACATGTGGTACCTCTACTTATTTCGCCAACCCTGATTGGCTGATGAACGTGTTAATGTACCCATCCGCATCATGTAGTGCCATCTGCCTTAAATAGCTCATGCGGACGGACCAACTCATTCAAGATCAGCACCTCTTCTCACTCGCCCGAGCAAGAAGGGTTGTCTGGTGAGACATCTCACTCATATTACTCAGAGAACCGGGGTTATGTACAGTAAATAACCTAAAGTTCTCTTTCATAATATTCCGCTCGATGTCTCACTATGGGATGTGGTAGCTCCCGTATTGCCAGACAAGCTTATCTAGCGTCCACCAACCCACTGGGAAAAGAACTCCGATCTGAACAGGACAGCAAGACAGGCCCATAAAAATTATGCTTTTCGCTGGGGACAGCACGCTCTTTTCCGTGTTTATCACAAAACCCAGGTCGGACAGGTGCCCCACGAGAACACGCGTGTGCACCCTGGCCTCCTGCTCCGACTGTGCCAGCAGCAGCCAGTCGTCGTATGTAGCCAAGCAGATGCCCTGACGCCTCAGCGGAGCTATTGTCGCTTCCGTGCACCGCACGAACACCCGCGGAGAGAGAGAGACTGAAAGGAAGCACTTGGTACTCATAGCAAATCCTCTGGAAAGTGAATCTCAGGAATTTTCTGTGGGGAGGGTAGACGAGGATGTGGAAATACGTGTCTTTCAGGTTGACAGAAGTGAACCAATCGTTTTGTCGCACAAGACGCAACAGGGATGCGTGTGTGAGCATACTAAATTTGTATTTCCGGAGATATCTGTTCAGAGTACAAAGATCCAGAATAGGGTAAATCAGACAGGCTAACCCGGCGGGCTAGCCGTCTGCGGAGACTCTTCGCGGTGGACACAAAACAGTGTTGACACGAGCCGGGAAGACGGATGGCCAGTCGGGTGTGTTCCAGCCCCAGGCAACTCGAGCAGACCTGGTGTTGGTCTCTGCTTGATATTTTGTTCCCGCGGTGACAGGGACGAGCCCCAGAGTCTCCGAGCCCTCTGGTATGAGGGGTTTTAGCCTACATTCCTCACAAGCTGGTGTGCAGGCAGGGAGTCGAGGCAGCTAGCTGGTGTGCTAACCGTTGGGGGGCCGAGAAATTAGTTGGTGTGCTAACATTCGGTGCTCGAAACGCCGTGGTGGCTCGACAAGGGTAGTGCAACCGAACCGAATTGCGTTGGACGGATCTTGCCTCCGCCCATTAATTTATGATAATGGACACCTCGTCGGGCATTATCCCATGATCATTAAAAAACTGCCTTTATCTGATAAAGCGTACTCAGATTATGCAGTCTACATGACATTAGAAAAGCTGATGGACAATTTCCCTGACAGAAAAAATATTTCATATTTTATATTCAGGGCCAGTCACCCAACATTAGTGGCATTAATGGAATTAACAGGTGAAGTATAGATGAGAAAACGAATTGCTTTATCATTTTTATTGACCTCAAAAAAGCATTTTACACTACATCTAACATTCTTCTTTAAAGGTTTTAAAAATATGGTGTCAGAGGGGTAGCACTTCATTTGATTACAAGTTATTTAAAAAACAAAACGTTATGTTTAGATAGATAATATAAAATCAGAAATATGCAATATAATGCTAGGGAACCTCAAGGTTCAGTCCTGAGACTGATGAATGATGAATCATCATGTTATCATATGTAAACTGTGAAATGCATTTTGTTTGCAAATAATAAAACTTTTATTAATGCGGGAGAAAGAGGTCCGGAAACATCTGATGAAAATGAAACAGTAGTTTAATGTAAATAAATTATCCCTAAATAATATTTATAATATTTATCAATAAATATTCAAAGATTAAAATTCAGTTGTAAAAAGAAGGTATTAGAGTTTGTGGGTGTTACTGTTAATGAAAATATATCAAGTTGCATAATTGGCAAAAACTATTCCAATGTTAAAGTAAATAATGGCAATAATGAACAAAATTATATAATTCTTCTGTTGTTTCATATCTGATTCTTTGTGATGAAATTTGGGAAACTGCATGTGAAACATTCATTTATCCAGTTTTCTTTTTACAAAATAAAATTATGCGACTCTTTAGCAGAAGCAGATATAGAGATCCATCAAGTCCATTATTTGCAAAGTTAGTCATTAAGATATAAGGTTTTAGTTGATTACAGGGTCCTGCAGGTACATATAAAGCTCATATGTAATGTTTACCATCAGTATCCAAAACAGATTTAAAAATAGACACAGCCATAATAATTTAAAAGGATGCGAGATATTTATAAAACTGAAAGTGTTGGGGTGGTGTGTTTCTGTGTGTGGACCCTGTTTGTGGAACAATCTGGGTAAAAAAAATTTTTTTATCTAAATCAAAGATTTTTTTGCTCTGTGGTGATGTGGATATGATGATTGAATGAAAAATGTAGTATCTGGTGAAAATCAGCAGCATGTTAGCTTGCAGCTGTTTTTGGTTATATTTCATTATATTTTTTGTTAAAGATTATATTAGATTTTTATTTTATATAACTATTTAGATTATGATTATTTAGATTATATGTAAGATTTTTCTTCTTTCTGCTCTTTTATTGAAGTGTTTGAGATTTAGGTATGGATTGATTACATTGAATGAAATCCATTTATAAAAACAATAATCTGATAACTCCAGAAATCAGATTAATTTCAGATTTCTGGTAAGCATGTAAACAGGCTCATTGTGATGAGATGCACCAGATTAACATCCTGAGCCATGACGACTCTACCCCCCTACTGACTACTGATCCACGAATACACCCACTACACAGTATTAGACAGGTTTTAATGTTGCAGCTGATCAGCATCAACCCTTAATATGTTTCTATTATGCAATGTCTAATAAACACTAACTCTCTCACACACAGACAAAATTCCCTCCTCAACAAACAGATAAATGAAAAGACAAATATTCCCCATGGACTGGATTTGAAAAGATGTAATCAAACAAGTGAAATCAGGAATTGGCTTGACATCCCAG
The DNA here is from genome assembly GCA_026261665.1 of Melanotaenia duboulayi. Lineage (NCBI taxonomy): Eukaryota > Metazoa > Chordata > Actinopteri > Atheriniformes > Melanotaeniidae > Melanotaenia > Melanotaenia duboulayi. The sequence goes on along the minus strand of CM047989.1, from coordinate 26,648,228 downwards.
GAAAAGTGTGGAAACTAATGCAAACTGAGCGTGTGGTGTGTTTACTTTACCGCAGCCTTCATCGGCTCTGTGGTTACACTTGAAGCTAATAGTTTATTACACCCGATGGCAGTTGTGAGTAATGAGTCGCACCTTGTTTCTTGCAGCTTAGATAAACTGCTGGATTCAGGCTTGTACACTGGAGAGATAACAGAGCTGTCAGGAGGCCCGGGAAGTGGAAAATCTCAGGTGAGCATTTCCTTTTTTCTCTATCACTGATCATTCCAGCCTCATAAATTCCTTCTTTTCTTGCAGAACAGCAAATTCTCTCTGGCTGAAATATTCCTTTCCTGACTTGTTTGAGAATCTCCGACCGCCTGTGCTCATGTCTTTCAGGTGTGTTTCGGTGTTGCCGTGCACGTTTCTTACCAACTGAAACAGAATGTGATATATATCGATACGACGGGAGGGCTGAGCGCCAGCCGCTTGCTGCAGATGCTTCGAACCGAAACCAGAGATGCAGACAAGCAGGTGAGCTGGAAAATTCAGTTTTAAAAAAACAACAGAAAGCATGTTAACACGAGAAACTTTTGCTTTCAAGATGGAGGCCCTTCAGAGGATTCACATCTTCCATTTGTTTGACGTCTACGCTCTGCTCGACTGTCTGTACAGTCTTTGCAGTGGGGGGCTTCAGCAGGTTTGTTTGCAACTTTATTTTGCAAAAAGTCAGCCACGTGCACCTGAGAGGAATCTCAGAAAGAGGGATCAGATTTTCAACAATCTAATTTTATCACATTTCGTATCAGGCGTCTGTTGGCGGTGGCTCTGTCAAGGCGGTGATCCTGGACTCAGTGTCAGCTGTTATCTCTCCTCTACTGGGAGGCAGACAAAATGAAGGTGATATCTCTTTCTGCGAGTTCATCGTGCCTGAAGCTGTGTTCACACCTGCAGCGATGGATCTGTAGGAATATATAGAAAGAAGGAAATTTATGGAAGGAAGGCATTTGGGCTTCAACAGTAAGATTTGAGCAGCCACATCAAATGGAGCTCCAAATATTCTGGGTCTATTTAATGAAAACTGTTTAAACTCCTGAGACTCAAAATAATTGAAGTCTTTCATCTGACTGAATTTGATTCGGCTTTATTGCTGCCAGCGGGTTCTTAGAAGCAAGATCTAATCAAACATCCACTCAGTGCCCCAAGATACAAAAAAAACCTACCAGTGGAAGAGCATCAGAAACCCAGAATGATTAAAAGGTAAAAAGCTGCTGGATGTGCAGTGACGGGAGCAGCTTTAGCTTGAGCTCTGACATGTTGGTCTTCAGTTATACTGGTTTGTTTCTTTTCTCCCTGCCTTAACAGGGCTGGTAAAAGAGAAATGCCTACAGAGTCATGAAAAAGTTTGTGTAAATTCACTTCACATTGTTTTTCTAAACTGGAGTTTAAAGACAAAGACAGCATCTGACAGCTCATAGACTGCTGCTGGACCTGCCGTGACAGGCCGGGGAGGTGACCAGGAAAGTCTGTAGAAGCTGTGGATCCACAGTTTTTAGTTTCACCCTGAAACAAACTTCATTTCAGTTTTTATGTTTTTAAATCATGGCTGTATTCAAAACATTTCCTTCAACATGAAACTCCTCATCACCTGCCCAGTACTATCCCAACAGTAAGGCATCATCATGCTAACCCTAACCATGGAAAAAAATCTCTTCAACCATTCTGACTAAAACACACCCTCTCTGACTACACTGTCCATATTTAAACTAGCGTCAAACATGACGGGGCAGGGTTAGTGATTTTGTCATTGATTTTATTTCTACAAAAGGCATTGAGTTTCCTGCAGAGCGTCTATGGTATAAATTTAAATTTAACGTAACACAACACATCTTTCACAGTCAAATACAGTGAACATAAAAAAATCCGACTTCCTCCCATAATTCCATGGCTAGGGGATAATCAGCCTAAATGATCTCAGTGCACCTTACTGCTACACAAATTTCCTTTACAGGGTTCAAATAAATCAACTTTAACAATATTAAACAATATTTGTWGCAGCTGCTTCTGTAGTGTGACTTAAATCTGCTGACTGTATTCTGTTCATGATCCGACCTCTCCTCAACTTCTCCGCCTCCAGGCATGTCCTTGATGATACAAGTRGCAGGAGTTCTTAAGACGATGGCAAAGGACTTCAACGTAGCTGCTCTGGTAAGGATGGCACCGTCCTTGATGTGCACTGTTCTGAATGCTAGATGCATTTYCCACAAACTCCTTTTCTTCTTGCTTGTACTTTCTGCCCTGATATGAATATCAAACATTTACCACTTCTGTTTGGGTCGTAGCAAAAGTGTCACAAATGTCACAAAG
>CM047989.1:26600503-26618978 GCA_026261665.1 Melanotaenia duboulayi | reverse complement strand
ATAGATAGATAGATAGATAGATTAACGAATTTGGTATTACAGGAACATAACCTTCAACAAGGGTTAATAAAGTTTTANNNNATAGATAGATAGATAGATAGATTAACGAAAATGCAAATTAGTAATAAAGTTTTATTTTTTTGTGGGGGGGCATGTATATGCCTTGTAACCATAATCTACCAAAAACTACTTAATCCTTTATGATTATGAAGATTCTGACAGTTTTCAAGTATTACATTTAAAGGATGGCTGCAGAATGACCCGGTTGATACGTCAAATAACTTTGTTTTTGTTCTGTGTGGAAGTTGCACTGATATGCCCTAATGGTTGAGGCAGGATCTTTGATGGAAAGTTACAATACCAAGGAAGCTTTACGATTAATTAATTGTGGTGTTTAATGCCGTGATTAATTGTGAAAATAAGTAATTGTGACATGACATCTCTATTATGGAATGAGCAGCACAGCTAAACAAGTGGGTAGTAGGCTACTCCCAAAAAATGTGCAAAACCCCTTGTAATATTCTCATGTTGGTATTTTTTTCTTGTTCTGAGATACTGCTGCTGCCATGTAGTTGTCAGTCACAGATGTATGTTTGACAGCGGATTGGCACCTGACAGACTTATCGGGATAAGATTTTGGGGCCAGTGGTGATTCCATATCTCCAGAATCTGGGACTTAACTCCATCCTCCAAGTTGACAACACTCTCCCCCACAGAGCCAGGATCATACGAGCATACCTCCAGAATTTGGGAGTGGAAAGGATGAGATGAGGATGAGACTTTAAGTCCAGATCTCAACACACAACAACATCAAAGTGTAAAAAAGTGTTGTTTTTCCTTGTTACTTACTCACTCACTCACTCACTCACTCACTCACTCACTCACGACACATCGCAGGTGTTTTAATGTGCCACCGACAGAAGGCTTGTACGTTGCATTCAAAGACTGCCGGGAATAATGGCTTTTCCTTTGGGGAAAAATACAAAATTAAATTGGGTTTACATTGGAGCAAAACTCGTGGTCATAAGGCAAAACGCCAAACATTTGTCACCAACTTTAAACTAAAAGTTAAGCTAGATACAAGACACACACCATCAACTGTAAAAAAAAATTACTCCTGTACTTTCATACGGTACTTATTGCGACAGCAGTCTCCAACAGTTTGTAAACACGCTGCTGCTGAACGCTTTCTGGCCACGTAAATTGCTTACGCTAGCCTATTATCAATGTACGAACTCCCATTTCCGGGCGCACATTGTATGTAAATAACGAGAATGCGGCGCTGCGGCGGTTTTACTACGCAGTGCGAGGACGCGGAGTAGATGTCGGCAGGGAGGACCCAGATACAATATTGACGTTATCCCAGACTTGATTTAAAATGTATTTAACTCAAAGGCTGTAGTAAACCTTAGATAAAATAATGGGAAGGAGTATAGGTGTTGTTTCGTATGTTGAAAACCTGGTTGCATCCACCGAGCAAAGACTTTTGATATTCAGGAGGGACTAGCTTTGTTAAATCAAACTAGCTAGCAGCACAGGCTAGCTGTGCAGAGAGGCTACCTTGCTAGCGAAGCTGCAGCCTTGCTGCGGCCCGCATCGCATCTCCTAGCTAACATCCGTCGTATGCACAGGGGAAACATGGTGAGAAATGTTTACTTTGTTTTGTTAGCTGTTTTAAAACTAACTATCATCCTAAATGTGTTACGTTTGTAATGCTATTTTTGTATCTTAACTGTCATGGGTAGCTAGCACGTCGAGCTAAAAGGTTGACAGCTTGGTGTCACCTGGGTGCGTGTGAAATAAGCCAAACACTGATTAATTAAGTACTTTTTTATATTAAATTCTCCTACGGTTTAAAGTTACCTTATATGGTGATTAATATTATCAACAGATTAAACGTCGATTACAACTGGATTGTTCTACTTAGAAATCAAGCTGTTTTTGTTATCGGTCGTCCTTTTAAAATCTGAGTTCTTCCTGAACGATGCAGCTTGTTTTGGGGACCATTTGTATTAAAGCAAGACAGTCATATTAGTCTCACAAATAAAACTCGGCGCTACGTGTTTCACTGCACGCACAGGATATTAACTCTAGATGTATAGATAAAACATGCGCAAGCAGGAAGCAGATTTTTTTTTCTCTCGCTCTTTTTTTAGAGGCCAGTTTAATAATTAGGTGATCAGACAACCTGCACATTGAGGGGACATTTGCATTAGCTCTTATATTTTGCTTTGGGTTTACAGTAGTCTATTGAAGTGAACGAGTTATTATGCTACAGTCTTAGTAAAAGACTATCCCTGATAGTTGAAAACCTTAACATGAGCTATCCAGTTAGACATCATTTAATTATTGTTAGATTTTCCCATCATAAGCGATAGCATCAGAAACCAGTTTCTGCTAGGCTTCAAGGAAGCATCAGTGAGCCTGATTCTGCTGCTGTTTTCCCTTGTCTGCTTGTGTTCTAGCATGATACAATGGTGACTTGGAGAAACCAATTTTGCCACAGTTATTACATAAATGAGATTGGTCGAGCTCTGACTGCTTATTAGCTTGTGCAATCATTAGAACCGACTGTTTGTCTGTGTAAACATGGCTGAAGAAAACCAACAAAAATGTCACGGCTTCATTAGTAATCCTCATTACCCTACAAAAAAAAAAAAGTCTGGCTTCTTTAAGAAAAAGTTGTTCATTTTTTAAATTAAATACACAAACTTAACTTGGGCACAGTTTGTCATACCTTAAGCAAAATATTGCAGAAAAATATGTTAATACAACCTAAAGATGAAAAAATAACAGAACTTGTAAAGGAACCTGCAATAATCTTAGTCAAATGTGACAACTGCCCTGTGTAATGTTTATTTACAAAGCTTGTCATAAGTTTATTACTAAAGTGTATGACTATTTCGTCATTGGGTGTATACTCCTGATATAGTGGATGTTCCCATAAAGACATTTTGTCCCAGTGATTCTGACTAACAAGATGAAAAGCATACCAGCCATGCTGTGCTGCAACTGGTAACTAGACACCATCTCGTGATGGGTTCACACCACCTGTGACGGCTGTCAGCATTTAATTTACCTCTTCATTTGGATTGCAGTCAATGATGTATTATTTAATGATTATAAAAGCTTTTAGTACTCCTGAGCTGGTCCACACTCATCTGTGTACACAAATTTAATCGGTATTTCAAGAACACACTTGAGTAAAGTCACATGTCTGCGTTTTTGCTGCTTAGATCCTGCATTAATAAAATCTGTCTACGGGTCAAAGCATTCACAACTATCTTCACTGAAGTGGTTTTCTTCCTTTTTTTATTTAGACATAATAATTTAAAGCTAACAGAACAGTTTTTAAAAGCGTATAGAATAAAGCAAATGCTGGTGAGGGCGTGAATAACAACACAACAGATGATATTATCAAGATGAGTCAATAATACTTATCTTTAATGCAGCAGCAGCATCTGTTTGCAAACAGTTATACTTTGAGTCTAATTTTAATCTTGAATCCAAAATACCGATTCCAGGTAATCTAAATTATTTCATCATTATTTTCTGACTTGGATAATCGTCAGTACTGGAGTGATGGCAGGATAGAGTGACGTGCATTTGAACTCTGGATGTTGCCTTTCCAAAAGCCTCATTTTTTTATTTATTTATTTTTTGTCATCAGGGTTCAGTTTGGAGAGTTTTAACATTTTAAGTGCTCCATATTAAATACATTAGAAAAGTATTAATGTCAGCATGTTTGTGTCTGTTTTTATGCAGGTGTACCTTTTAAATCCTGTAGAAAACCTAAGAAGCTACATCAACAACCGTCCACCTCTGGTCATTTTTATGATCAGCGTCAGTGCGGTGGCCATCGCCTTCCTGACCATCGGCTATTTCTTTAAGATTAAAGAGATAAAGTCTCCAGAGTTGACAGAGGTAAGGCAAACTACGCAGTCTCTTAAACAAGATTTAAAACAGGGTTTGTAAATATGTCATTGTTATCCCTGGTTGGATTATTTTAACATAATTAGTCTTTTGATTTATCTGTTGAGCCATGTATTTACAAAGAAAAAGCTGTGACACGTAACCTCCCCATTACAGCATTTGTGTGAATATGACACCTAATGACAAAATAATTTAAACAACATCTGACAGCTACGCTCAAGCTGTGAAGTCTCATCACACTTTCAGACCTCATCACAAACTAATTTTGTATAAATGATGGAAAATACTGTGATAAAAAAAAACATAGAAAAAGTTGAACTCCTGAAATGTCCTATGAAGTGAACCATTTTACTGAGTTGAGTTGCTCTAAATATTCTTAAAGTTTTGATCTCAGATAACTTGTTGACCTTAATAAAACATACAATAAAAATCAGATCTATTAATATCAAATCAATATTTAGACTTATTTTAAGCCGTAATCGGCCTCAGAAATAACTACAGTGACAACAAAATTCTGCGGGTCAGCTGTTCATGTTCCCATGACGGGCATGCAGTTGTCAGCGGTCATGTGGTTAGGACATGGTAGAGGAAACACTGGGAATTGATCACCTATAATAATGTGTCAGGCCTTTAACTTTACGGCCTACTTATATCACAAGCAGGCATTTCCCTTAAACATGAATAACACCTGGCCTATTCTCTCCATTTAATCCAACTGGTTCTGATGTAAACCTGAGGTTAAAGACTTTAAATGGACAGCGTAGAAAAACAAAGCAAAGCCAGCTAAGTGTGATTTGGCTTTTTGGGTTGTTTTTGTGCCACAAGCTCAGAGAGAGAGAGAGCAGCATGTAAATAAGTCTTTGCATCTGAAAGTAAACAGAAAGCACATGCAAATCAAAAAGGCTGGAGGTGAAAAACGTCAGTGGCCTCGGAGTGAAAATTTAGTGCATGTAGTTGAAGCTGTAGACATGTGACACTGTTATCATGTCTCACTCCTCACTTCCGCCTCTTCCTCAGGACTGGAACACCTTTCTGCTGCGTTTCAATGAGCTGGACTTCTGTGTGTCGGAGAATGAGACGATAAAACACGGCCTGAACGAGTCCACCACACCAGAGAGCATGGTTGTAACCAGCGGTCAGGCTCGTTCCAGCACCCAGGCCCCCCTCCTGCTGGAGGACTCGGGTCCCATTAACATCTCAGTGCCCATCACCCTCACACTGGACCCTCAGCGCCCATTTGGAGGGTATTCTCGCAATATCACCCACCTGTATGCCACAGTGCTGGGGCAACAAGTCGGCCTATCTGGTAGGTCCTCACTCTCATCAGATTTTTTACTTGCCCCACAGCATGAGGAAGTTATTATCAGGAAAAACCAGTTTGGGCTGTAAATATTAACCAGTACTTGTGAGAAGGCATGCATGTCCACAGTTCAGGAGTGAACAGTCAATATATGTTACTGATCTGGAAGGTATGTGTGCTGCAGAGCTTTTAGTGGGTTTTAACTTACATGTTTGTGTGGTGACATTTCTCAGACACAGTGAGCCAACAGTGGCAGCGTTGTGTAACATTAACCTGCTCCTGTACAGTTTCCTATAGGGCTCGTACCTAAAAGGTATGAGAGGGTGGATCCAAGTGAAAAGTTAATTCCACAAGTTTCTGAGTACATAGTATGCATGGCTGTGTCTGAAGTTACAATACATGTATTCAAAGAGCATGTTTATCTTCCTCCTTACCTTCATCTTAGTTTTATCTGTTCACAAAGCTCCACAGAGAAAAAATGTATAAAGATGGACTAATTTCTGCATGTGTAAGCCTCAGGTAAATATTGTCAGACCACTTTGAGCATGAATATATATTCAGTCGCGCTGGGCAGTATTCTTCAATACCGTGTTTGACACTACAAAAGTCTGGGATAACTTCATGGTAAACTTATCAAATAAATGTGAGATTTGTAAAGTGGACCTTGCATACCACGGAAGTATATCTGCAATGCTCAAATATTAAGAGGAGGAACGTCGGACTTACATAAACTAATCGATGATCAGAATAGTCATTAGTTGCAGCTCTACTTAACATCATTTTTAGTAAATAGTTGTTTGATCCACATCCAACCTGTTAAAACCAAAAGGATCTCCAGCCAACAGATGCTGCTCCTTTTTTTGTGTCATCATGTTAAACTTGATTGCGTGCTACAGCCTTACTTTCTTAACTTTCTTCATCCATTTTCAGCGCTCAACACTTCCATTGACACAGCTGCTCTGTTGCATGTTTAGTGGTGCAGCTTTGAAAAAGATTCCCCTCTCAAACAGTTTCCTGCTGAGCCAGTGTTAGACCATGTTTAGACTCATTAACTCTTAAAGGCCTGACCCATGAAAAAATGGGTCCAATTTTGGGAATAGGAGGTCTTTATTTATTTATTTGAACAAAATGTAACAAATAAATTTCTGCTTCCTGGTATCTATTAGGGGGCAGATGTATCAGGTTCTGTTCAACAAGATTTTTAGCCAAGTTTTTGCCATATGTGATGCAGAATGTTTCAGAAACTGTATGTATCAAATATGTTACGTTAGACTCTTATGGGTTAAACTGGTGTTTGTGGTATAAGACAAATTAATAACAAAAATAAAACCCAGTTTTCACTCTGAACAGTATACTACATCACCCAGCACTAGTATTCAGATATTCAGACTTGACTCTGCGTAAGTTGTGGTCATGTTTTTGGTAATTCATGTTTAGTGAACAGGGAGCTTTCCAATGCAAACATCTCTAAACATTAAAAACACTGTATTTCTTCGATATCTGTTGTGGTAGTAGAATAAACTCTAAAAAATTTTAATTTCTCTTTTTAGTAAGTTTATATTAACCCTTAATGTAAAATCTCCCATATCAAAAGACAGCTTGTTCCTTCTGCCTCTTGTTTTATTTTCTGTAAGCTCTTAACCAACATTTACCTTTAGTTTTGAATTTCTAAACCTCCAAAATGGATGAGAAAAAATGTTAGCGAAGCTGTGTAAATATTCAGTTTGTCTGTGGAAATGATCTTGTATCTATCTGTAAAGATAGAACTGGTGTTCTTGAGACTAGTCATCTTGCGCTTTAATGGCTGTTAAGTTCAAAACCGTTTTTAAAATTATTTGAAAATTGGTTTCAGACCAAGTCACACCCAACACGTTTGGTCGCATGTGCAACCAAAATGGAGTCCTGATGTAAATATGAAACGTTACCAGAAGGCCTTAACTTTTTAAAAGGAAAACAAAGTTGAGGAGACTCCATCGAAACCAAAGAATGACCCCCTCCTTTAACAGTGCTTATGTAGCTGTAAGTAACAGACGATACAGTGTTACATCACACATGATGCAGTCTGAAAGAAATATTGTTCTTTCCTTTGTTTATTTGAGGAGCAGTGAGGAGTGGAAAAGTTGCTGCTCTTGTTTGAGAAGCAGTGTAATGGAAGGAGACACTTCTCTCCTCTGAGAGACAAAACCATGTAGACAAAGACTGTTGACAACACATATCATTAAAAACTGTAGGAGTTGACATGTTTCCTTGTATCACCTTCACAAGCAGATGCGGAAATTAACACGCATGTAAATTTTGTATGTGGACTGATCATTGTGTATGAATTCAGTATTTTTTATTATTTTTGCAAATAATTACAATTCTTTTATTTGATATTTCCAACACAGTCCCAAAAAAAGCCGGGCCAAAAAAAGCCTGGGAAAGTAGAGGTATGCAAAAATGAAAACTAGAAGAGCTGTTTGAGACGTTCTACAGGTGAATATGTGAACTGGAGATGGGGTGAGGTTCCCCAACTTTGATTAACTGCGTGAGCAAATAGTTCCAACAGTTTAGGAACATTTCTAAATTTATAATTGAAAGGAATACAGGGATTTCATAATCTACAGTCCAGTCTTGCATGTAAGCAGCAAGGCTGAAAAATAGCACTGAATAGCCCTGATCAATCATCGTTCTGTAAAGGCTGATGCACACATAAGGATTTTCTGAATCTGAAGCGATTTTGATCTGTTAGAGACCCCACACATGAAGATTAAAAATCAGGTATTTAGCAGTTTGGCTCGTACTGTGTGGTGCACTCTGATAATCTCAGCACAGAACAACACGCACAACGATTCTGTCCTGCAACCCATCTAGACTGTAGTCCTTCGAGCCAGTGATCGAACAAAAACAAAGAAGAAGAAACGAAGCAATAACGGCAAAAGCAAAGAACCATGGCAATAACCGGAAAAACACAACACCCAGCATGGTAGAGGACATACAGTACGTGATGGTGGTCTTACGATTATTAACAGAAAAATCCAAAACTGAAAAAAATAACGGACTGCAGACCGTGTGAACACGGACTTCATATCCTTCCTTGCTCCCCAGTCAGCTCGCTCTCTGATTGGATACATTCCATTCCACGTCACCATCCACACTGTCACAACTCACCTGAAGACTTTTGGTCATATTTATTGAACATGTTCAATACTTCCGATTATCGGCCATGACCTGTTTCGAAGCCGATTGTTGGGACGAATTCGCTCTTAACACACCTCAGACCAAATGGTAATTTTATAGCATTATTTTATAAGACTTAAGGTAATTGGGTCGGGAAGGGGGAAAATCGGGACAAAAACAGCCTGATAATCTTTGCCCAGCTCAAAGGATACTACCATGTGGGTTCAGTAACACTTTAAAAAACCTGACTCTGGGCCCAAGCTCTTCTGAGATGGTCTGATGAGTTTATCATGAACGTTGTTGCCCCCAGATATAAAAACAAAAAGGATCATCTGTTTTGTTTTCAGCAAATAGTCCAGAAGCCAGCATCTGTGGTGGTCTGGGACTGAGTTTGTACCTATGACCTGGAAAACAGGCATATCTGTGAGAGCTCAATTAAAGCTGAAAGGTACAAACAGGTTTTGAAGCAAGAAGTGTTGCCATCCAAGCAACGTCTTTTTCTGGGTTGTCCCCGTTTATTTCAGCAAGACAATGTCAAGACACATTTTGAACAGCGTGGGTTTTACAGTAACGTCTCTGTTCCACCGGACGCAGGAGCATCGTGAAAACGCCGCGGAGCAGCTTACCGCTTGGAAACCACGTCAATCCCAAGCAGAGCGGATCATTTAGGCAGGAAATCAGCAATGAAAAGCAAAGTTGAAAAAAAAAAAAAAAAACCACTGTGCAGACTATGGATTACGTTTTACTCTGAAACAGCGGCACGGGAATAAAGCCGCCAAATAAGAGAGGGTCTCACTACTTTATACTATGCATGACAATCGTACAGTTTTATACACCACCACACATCCCTAATAAAACTATAAAGAGCGAGCACGTGAGACCAGGTCAGACTGGCCAAATAACCTTTTGCTGGTTTATTCTTTTTAAATACCCATAAGTGCACCAACTATCGCGTAATGTTGCAACTGCCACGTGATTGAATAAACTGAAGAATCCAGCCGCAGCAGAGATGCTCCTGGTATGACGGGGCCAGGCAGAAAGCTCAATATAGCTTTCGCATTCGGTGGAACCAAAGAGTACAGATGTATTTACACCTGGATAGTCCGTTAATCTCTGTCAGATTAAGGACTCAGTTTAGTTGGGGAGTGCAATATTTTTCTGGACCTAGATTGCATTGACTGCAGTAATCAAATCAGACCTTTTAGATAACGATAATTGTAGAAACAATAACTGGCCGCATTTACAACACATGTTAAATTTTATGTCCATATCGATTATTACACTGTTGTAAGGTAGAAATACATTCTGTACTTTTCTTTTAATACTTTTGGTGAGTGAGTGAATCTCCATCTAGATCCACACTTCTGTCCTCGGTCATAACTGCGTCGGGCTGATAATCTTCTAATCCCGTCTGAGGTTAAATATACATTGCATAAATCCACAAAGTCAGTCAGTTGTTTGTTATCAAGAAAGTTGTTTGTTGGCATNGATCCACACTTCTGTCCTCGGTCATAACTCTGTCGGGCTGATAATCTTCTAATTCTGTCTGACGTTAAATGAACATTGCATAAATCCACAAAGTCAGTCAGCTGTTTATCAAGAAAGTGGTTTGTTGGCACGTCGGATATTGTTGCCTAATCTCTCCGAGTTTCTGCTCTGTGAGGTTTATGCATACAATTTAGAAAATGTCACTAATTTTTGGCACCAAGAAAAAACCTCAGAGCTAAAACCTTGTTCAGCCTGTGTGTGTGTTTGTGTGTGTGTGTGGTTTAAGGTTGTAAGGTTACCTTAGAACATGTATGTGACGTGAAAGAAATGTGGGAAAAAGATTAAGGTTCTCATTGTATGCGGACTTGTTTTTGTGTGTAGGGCGGGAAGCCCATGAAGAAATAAACATCACGTTCACCCTGCCCGTGTCCTGGAACTCGGATGACTGCGTGCTGCACGGCCACTGCGAGCAGGTGGTGTTCAGCACTTGCTTGACGATCACAGCAGCCAACAATATCTTCCCAGTCACAGTGTGAGTTGGACAGCTTCCCCGAGTCATGGGAACACTTACTGCTGATAATGTTTTAGGTATTTAGTTATTAGTGCACGTGATCTGGTCTGTTAGAAAACCACTTAGTGTATGACTGGCAGGAAACCAGGACTTTCCACTTTGTCAAAGCAAACTGTTAAAAGCTGAAAATATTTAGGATTTTGTTAAAATGTTGTCCTCATTTAAAGATTTACATGTCACATTTAAGACTTTTGTTAATTCAAAGTGTCAGTTTTCTTATCAGACAGCAGTTCATATCAATGCCTGTTTGGAAGCATTGAGGATGTCTTGTAATCATGAATTTGTTAGCTGAATTAATCAGATGTTATCACTGAAAAGCACAACTTGACCCTTTGGTAGTGTCAGACGTAAGCCTTAATGCACTTAGTGCGAAATGGACTCGAAACATTCCTCTAACACAATCCTCCTGCAGCCTTTAGTAGTTGTAGTAATTCCCCTGTGAGGGCAGTTCCTACTCTGCATAGCATTCCTGACTGGGGCCACCAGCAAGGTAGCAGCTCAAATCTACTAATTTTAACAATCCCCTGACCCACTCCAGCAGGATTTACAAGTACTTCATGCAGGGGCGACGTTAGGTTTCACGCCTGCAAATGATCTTTGGGGTGTTGTTTCATACCAAGGTAGAAGAATATGTTTTTTTTTAACTGGTGATATCTGTGGAAAGGAAAGAATGGAATCACGGCAGAAATGGCATCACTGTATTTTTGTAGAAACTTGCCTCAGGAGCCTCCAGAGACTAGCAGTAGTGTGTCTCATTAGTTTCTAAAATGGTGTATAGTCAAAGCAGGGCTGCTGCAGTGGAGACTGAGGGCTGTCAGTCTGTATGACATATTTAGCTTCACCTGAAGCGAGATGTTATTCAGTTTTTATTAATTATGAATCTAACTTTTTGGGATCTGACAGTAGATTGGATGGGGACGTTTAGTTATGTTGGGTCCTGCTTTAGAGCCTGCATGAGAACAGCATAATGAGAAAATATGAACTATAAAAAAAGTATTATCTCAAGTATTTTGTATGTGTGCTTTTCATGCATTCAGTCCTTTCTTTTAAAGATTATATGCAAACGGACAGTGTTTCATAGAAATCATTTTCAAACTACCAGTCTGTGTTTTGTTTAGCAGGCAGCCACCACACTGCGTGCCAGAGACGTACACCAACGCCACGTCTTGGTACAAGGTGTTCACCACCGTCCGGGACTCAGACACCAAGTACAGCCAGGACTACAACCCCTTCTGGTGTTACAAAGGAGCAATCGGAAAGGTGTACCATGCACTCAACCCAAAGCTCACCGTCATCGTTCCTGATGTGAGTCACTGCCGTTTTATTCCCCTCTGGCAAATGTTATCCTCCCTAACGGTTTTCATGGATTACTGCTTTAGTATCTGATGGAGTCGTTCCATCACTTTTAATTTACTGATGTAGAAGCAGCTGAAGCTCTAAAAGCACGAACTCTGCCCTCCATCTGGGACTTTAATCTACACTCAGTATCTGTGCATCTGTCCCGGTCAGTCAGTCAGTTAGTTAATTTCTGTATCCACTTACTTATTCCAGTCCAGGGTTGTGGGGACTGGGGTTTATCCCAGCAGCCACTAGACGAGAGGCAGGGTACACCCGGGACAGGTCACCAGTCCAATGCTTACATTTTTTTTCCCCCCATTTTCACTACTTCTTCTAATTCCATTTCTTACCCGTCTTTGACTTCTACAACTTCTTCCTCTACTTTTACTACTTTTATCATTTTCTACTAATTCCACTACTACTTTTTCTGCTACTTATTGTTTCTCTTCTTCTGATACTTCTATTTCTACTACTTTTTATACTAAATTTACTTCTGCCTCTTATTTAACTCCTTCTACTTCCTTTTCTTTTCCTTTTCCATTTCTAATTCTTAATCTACTGCTTCATTTTCTTCTACTTCTATTAATTCTTCGAATACTTTTACTTTCGATTCTTCTACTTTGTCCTTTTCTACTTCTGTTTCTTCTTATTCTTATACTTAATTTTCTTCTACTACTACTACTTCCCATAATTTCACATCTTCTTTACTTCGTCTTCGTCTTCTCCGTCTCTGCTTCTTCTTCTCTTACCCCTCCCCCTCCTCCTCCTACTCGTTCTTCCTGTTTGTCTCTTACATTAGAAATGACGACAAACAAATTTTCAAGCTGAAGCTTTAGCAACGCTCTTCTACATCTTAGTTTTAAAATCATTGTTTTGCTGAGGATGTTTGAACAGCTGTAGAGCGATGTTACTTCTGCTTAATCTAAGCAGAAACATCAGCGGTGTGTCTTTGCTTGATTTTTATTCTCTACATCCACATAGATGTTTCTGCTCTGTGATGAGAAAACAAAGTGTGTGTGGAGCGGTGAGACGGCTCATGTTTACACAGCAACACTGATCAAACACAGCCCATTCTGAGACGGCTGTATGCTGATGGTGGTGGATTGTTCCAGGAAAACAATGATCCCATTGAGCAGCCTCAGCTGGGCACTGAATGTTCCAGTGAGCCTGAAAACAGTTTGAAAATAAACGCTGTGCTCACAGATACCTGATCTCAGCTCGCAGCAACAGAGATGATTTAAAGATGATGCCTGAGGGCAGATTCATCTGTACTTTTTCATTTTTTTACTTCTTTCCTGCCGTGAATTCACTTGTATATAAGAGTGCAGCTAATAGAGCAGCTTGGTGTGAGCCATCAAATTAACTCTGTCATGTAAATATTAAAACATTCGTGCCTTAACGAGACTGTTTAATCTGTATTTAGAGTTTAACAGTTTTGTCTCAGCTTGCAGTAGCATTTTTATATTTTATCTCTGTTACACGTTTATAATTATTAGCGCTACAAGTTGTGCAGAAATAAAATAATCCATCCTGCATGGCTGGTAGAGCAGATGTAAAGCAGTGCAGGAAGCATCTTAACACTTGACAATAACTTGACAGCCTGCTGGTAGGAGCTGGCAGAGCAGCGCAGTTGCTTTAACTCTTTGACACGAAACTCTATCTTCTTCAGGACGACCGCTCCCTCATCAACCTCCACCTGATGCACACGAGCTACTTCCTGTTTGTCATGGTCATTACTATGTTCTGCTATGCAGTCATAAAGGGGCGACCAGGCAAAGTGCGACAAACCAACCCCGACTTCTGTCCTGAGAAGGTACAACAGACACCAGCAGTGCTATATGACCTCAACAGGTAGTTTCAGCCAAGCGTCGGTTGACCAGTGATCGGTCAGAGAAGCCATGTACTCACTGCTGATTTTCCAAAACCTTCACACTTACCTGTGGTGTTTGCAGAGGCTTTTTGTCTTTGTGCTTTTCTTTAGTTGCATGCCATGTAAAACTTCAGGGGACGGGGCTGGAAAAAAAGGTTTTCTTCCTGTTTGTTGAACTGTGAGAATTCAGAAGGATTTTATCTCACTTACTGACGGCAAGCGTACATGATCTGTGCGCTTTCTCCCTCTTAAAAAAAATAAATAAAACAAGACAGATCACATGACCAGATCACAGCAAACTGAATGGGAACAAAGTGAAAATATTTGAATGGGAAGCAACAATTATGTTGAAACAACTGAAATAGATCCACAAAAATATCTGAAAATGTTCAGACATCTTCTCTGTCCTCTCACAGTTAAAGTCTTTATGGGCGTAATTCCTTCAGCTGCTACCTTTTCCTCCTTTATGATTCACTCTTGTCCCAGCCGTCAGATCTGATCAAAATCACACAATCGTTTTTATCATGTTACGTTTCTTTTTTTCTCTTGTGGTCCCACTAAAATTCTTTCTTATGTTTCAGGTGGCATTGTCAGAGGGTTAAAAAGACATCTGAGAACTGTGCCAGAGGTTACCTGTAACATGGACAAACTCAAACAGAAGAAATAAAAAATTAAATTTCCCAGTTGCCTAGTGGACCCTGGAAATCCAATAAGGGACACATAAGCTCTGTGAATGCATTACTCTCGCAATGTTGGGTTTCTCCAACCAAAGATATACAAGTGCCTGTATCTGTGGTGTACATATTTGTAGGAACCTTTTTGTTTTTGTTGATTCTTAATGTTTGTTTAGTTGTTTGTTTTAGCCTGAGTCCCCAGGTGCCATGCCAGAACATGCAGTATGTAAAAGCAGGAAAATCACAAAGATTTCCCCAGCAGTCGTTTCAGGTCATTTCATGGACCTGAACAGATTTCTGATCAGTTCTCTGCATTTCAAGGATGAGCCAGTGTGTTCCTGTCCCACCACGGCGAAGCATGATAAAGACACAGAAGTAGTTGTAGAATCTCGGCTCACGTTTGTTCATGAAATTCTCTGTCGCACTTACAACGGGAAGGAGACGGAAGTAGCACTTTTAGCATAAGTCTGATCAGAACATCCACATTTTAGATGGTACAGTCAAAACTGAATTTGTGCAGATGATTCTTCAGATCAAGCCCTAGATTCTAACTTTTAATCCTCTGGAAGTGATCACCGGACTGTCCCCGTGGACAGCAGAGGACGTCGTCTCAGTGTGTGTCCTTTTAGGCTGAACGACCTTTTTAATGGCAGGTAGAAAAGCTGCAGAACGGCTGTGGTTTGTGTAAAAATCAGTTCCTCACAGGGACACGTTTGTGTCACGCTAATGTCTCTCTGCCTTTTGTTTTCCTTCATCACCCGCCTGCCTGTCATGTCTTCTGTTTGCCGCCAGCAGCTGTGCAGCAGTTTTAAGCAACGTCAGCTCTGTTGCACCTGGATGAAACGGAGCATCTTGCCTTACCTGTGGTGGACTTGTTTGTTTTTATAAGAGGAAGGAACATCATCGTCTGGCTACTTCCACAGCCAATCATCTCTAAAATGTCCTTCCAGTGTCATGAGCCTGGGGTTTAAAATCAGATCTTTTTTCTAAAGATCCAGTGTCTAGGTGTCTAGGTCGGGACATCTAGTGGCAGTAACGGCAAGTTGCAACGAACCACAAAAAAATAAATAAAAACAACTTGATTTCTCATTCAAAGGTAATAAAGACATCAGTTCCTATTTTTCCTGTTCTCCATCTCTGCCAATAGATTTCCCTAAAAGGTTAGATGCTGAAAACTTTATGTAATTGCTTTTGGGATTTTATTTTATATGTTTGCACAGTTGGTGCACTTTCAGATTTCTTGCACACTTTTTTTTCTGTTTGTCTTGTATAAGCTCACGTCAGCTGTGTGATACTGAATGAACTAGTAGGCCTCTATTTAAAAATAAATATAATTATAGCTATATGATTATATTTATGATTAAACACAAAGTAAGTATTTTGTACCACAACTAACTGTGCAAACTGAGTGTGTGAGTTTAGGACATGTTTAGAGGTGGCTGTAGACCTCTGTTGTCGGAAATCTGCCTCCATCTGCAGCCGTCATGTCGGCCTGAATCTCCCTGATTTATTTTGACAATCATCTGTTCTGAGTAAGGAAGGGTTGTGTGGTCAGATTAGGGTTTGTTTCCAAACTTTCCTCCAGTTCTAACGGAGCAGAATCGGAGAACAGAGAGCTCTGCAGAACGTCCTCTTACGTCACGATTTCCTGTTTCATAGCAATTGCTGATAACTTTTACTTACCTCTGTACTATAATTTTGTTCCATATTTAATGTACTCGTTGAATGTACTTTTTTATAAGAAGCATAATCTAAATCTCAGATGCAGGAATTCCAAGTGATTTTAAAATGTGTAGATTTATTTTTGTTCTGTTTGAAAGGCTTTACTTGAATTGTGTTTGAGTGATTAAGGTTTTATCTTCATTTGTGGCAGAACTGAATCTGTCATTTCATTGTATCAAACACTACATCTGTTGGGATTGTTTGTAAGTTGGTGAATGAGGGAAAGATGTTTGAGTTTGGTTTTTATGGTTGTGGTTTGTCTTTTTTCCCCACTGAATGATTTTTAGTATACAAGTCTTCCTAACTCTGATGTGCTTCGCATTCGAGCATGAATCTGTTGCTTTTACCGTCATCTCGAGCGCTCATGCTCCCACAATTTGACTTCTGGCAGCTCTTGGATGGGAAGTGGATGGAGGAGTGATTGGCAGGGTGGATGCTGGTTAAGGGAATCTGAAGATGTGAATGTAGTCATGTTTCCCCCTCTTCTTTTTGCCAAACTGTCAGGATGAATATTCGTTGCCTGCGTGTTCCTGCTTCTTCTCCCTGTTTTCATCTATGGGTAGAATTGCGTCTCTAACTGCAGATTGCCTTAACATTGTCTCTGCTTCACATATTGTAAAAGACACTGGCTTATCAGTAACAAATGTAAAGATGAGACTTGTTTTTAAATCACTTCAGAGCCGTAAGAAGCCCAAATGACCGCACCTGGCCAGTCTGTATTTAGAGGAATGGTTTCCTAAGGAGCAGCTGCCTGCAGTTGTTTTACTCCAATATATCAAAGGACTGGAGTACAAGCATAAGAGCCGTGTTCTAAGTTGCACCATGTCACTGATATTTTACTTTAGATTAAGCAAAACACACCTCCAATAGAGGCTGCCATTACTCTGTCATGTTAGCGCTTACAGGCAAGTATTAAGCCAACTCTGTGCCTTCTGCACTGTCCAGCTGCATCCTCCTTGTACATACAGTATATAGGACCATAGGTTTCCGTGTGGCTAAGGCATCATTCAAACCCATTTCCTCTCCGGTGGAACTGCTGTAAATGAATTCAAGTTGAAATAAACAGTCTCTAAAAATTAAGACTCTTTGCTCCTGACTGTCCTTACATCTGGTATCTGTTTTACACCATCCCTGCAGGAAGATGAATCATCTATGAAAAGTTTACCAGTTTGCTGATTTGAAATTAAATACTCAGAATCTGCCGTTGCGTGTCTGCGTGACTGAACGAGGAACGTAAATGTCTGAAGCAGAAGCATTGCAGTCATTGCTGCAATGATTTAGTCATGGCAGAAAATAATGGTTTGTAGTATCTACAGATCTGTAGAGAAGTCTGTGTTCCTGGATTGTCCAGAAAAACAAAGCCAAGTAAATTTAGATACCCCCAGTAAGTTTCAAACGATGCACCTGCATAGATTAAGTTTAAAAAATAAAAAAATATGTTAAGCAATGCGTGTTAAAATATACAAGATAAAATCTAGAGCTACAAAATAAAACCCTTCTCCAGGCTAACAGTGGGCACAGGAACCTGGATGGCACTGGACAGGAAGAACCTGCTAAAGCAAAAAAAAAAAAAAAAAAAGTCAATAGATGCAAAAAGAAACAGAAAAATTAAAGCCACAAAAATAAACACACACACAAAAAAAAGTCCTTTATAAACAGGCTGCATCTGTGGGACCACAGTCCACAGGTCGCCATGGTGATGGAGTCAAGCTGAGAAATTCTCAGACCCCCACACTGCAGAAAATGAGCAGGTTTAACACCCCAAGAACAAATTCCACAGGTAAGAGATTGCACTTACATCACAGATGATCGGAGTCACTACGCAGAACCAGCAATGCTAAGAGGGATGAAGAATGCATGCTAAGAAGCAGACGCCTGCCCAAATATAAGGCTGGCTGCTCCGCCCACCAATTACTACCAACAGGTAACACCTGTTGTGTGCAACAAGGAAAAGAATTGAAAACCTATCCCAACACAGTTGGATATTTATCCTGCTCAGAAATACTTCAAGAAGTCACATTTCTGTCCTTCAGGGAGACTTTTAAATTTAGTGCCATTAAATTTGCTGTATAAATGTGATCCTCAAGTTATACATGAACCCAAAAACATTAATTAATATTCCTTCCAGCCAAAGCTGTGTGTTGAAGTTACCATCAACATTTAATGGCAACTTTACCAGGTCCATCTTCTAGTACCAAGTTGGAACCCCTGTTTCCTCCAGAACTGCTTCCATTCTTGGTGTGATAGATACTTTTTTTCTAACTGTCCTGTCCAGTGCTGAACAAATTTGCTCTGCCAAGGGGAGGCTTATGGGTGAGGCTCCTCTTGATATTCTGACTCATTCCTTTATTTATTTATTTACTTTGAATCATGGAATCTATGTAATCTTGCTGGATCTGATCGGAGGGGACAGAAAAAGC
>CM047989.1:26567349-26587683 GCA_026261665.1 Melanotaenia duboulayi | reverse complement strand
TGTTGTCATGGTTCTTCTTTGTTTTTCTGCTTGTGTACGTATTCCTTCTTTTTAGTTTTTGTTAGATTATGTTTAATCACACAAGATTTCTTGCTCGATTCTAGACTAGGATTAGATACTAGATCGGCTGCGAGTCAGCATCTTTATGTGTTTGGCATTCTATGCTGAGATTATCGAAGCGCCCCACACACAGTACGATCAATAAGCAGTAAGCAAAACGGGCCTACGATTTGATCTAAGCATCTGAAAAGAATAAATAGTAGTGATGCGCAGATCAATACTGAACTATTCCTCCTATACTTACATTTACTGTATATAACTAAACTTTCAGGATATGTAGGAACTACTTCTTCTTCCACCTGCCATGGGCTTATGCAAAACAAGACACAGTGTTGTGTTGCAACAGTGCGGTTCACTCACGGCTCGGTGATTAGTCATTAGGATGTGATTATATCTGCCTGCTGCTAGATTTAAGTTTTTGTGTTTATGTTAATTTTTTTTTTTTAACTTGTCCTGTACAGCATTGTAGCAAACAGAATAATGGTCTAGTAGCTGTGTTGTGTCGAACAGATTTGTTCTGCCAAGGGAAGTTTTATGGGTATAAGGCTCCTCTTGATAATTTTGATTCATTTATTTATTTATTTACTGTTATTTATTTACTTTGAATGATGGAATCTATGTAATCTTGCTGGACCAGACCGGACGGGAGGAAAAAAAGGAGGAAGACAGCAAAAGGAAACAAGAAGGAAAGCAGAAAGAAGAAAGAGGAGAAAAAAAACCACAACAGATAGAAGACAACTACCCTTTAATCCAAACTATCACCAGACAACCAACTGCTACACTTGTACAGAAACACAACAGGGAATTTCCTACAGCTTTTACAAAAAAAAACAAAAAAACAAAAGAAAACAAAAGAAACAGACANACAGCTTTTACAAAAAAAAACAAAAAAACTAAAGAAAACAAAAGAAACAGACCGTCATCAGTCATTAATAGTGACCAAATCAAAAGACATATTATAAATGGACCACAACAACTGAAGTACCAGATACTCACTCGAAAAAAAGAAACAAAAAACAGTATCTCTTAGTGTATAAGCCTACAGGACAACTCAGTGACTGTGTCAGTATGCAGAGTATGAGGAATGAGGAGTGATCAGATGTCATTGTAATTGTGCAAATGTGACCACGGCTCTACAGAGGCTAGAGGCAGACTAGGGTGGCCCAGAGACCCTGGCCATCAGCAGCAATCCCAGAGCACGGACCCAAGCCACCCCACCACAAAGACAACCCCGGACCCACCCAGAGGGTAGCAGAGGAGAGCCCCAGCCAGAGCCCCATGCGGTCACGGGGCATAGGCCAAGATATGCAGCCGCCAACCCCCCAGGCAATGGCCATCCAGGGCAGCCCTTTTTGTTTATGTTTAAACAACAGGAATTCCCTACAATCTTAAAACTAAGGCTTCCTGTTTGTTCAAATGTGCAGTAATAAAGATCAGCCACTCTGTAAATAAACAGTGTGACGTCAGTGGGAATGGTCTTTAGAAAATGGATGGATAAATCAGAAAGCTGCCCAGCCTGCATCTTACTAGATACAGAGTAGAATAAGTTCATAATAGGACAGGAAGTACAATATAAAACATGACTCGTGTTTGTTGGTGTATCCTAGCAAAAGGTTTATTGTATAACAATCATACTGTATATACTGAACCTTTCAGCACCACTTTAGCAGCAGCAGGTCCATCATCACGTCCAGATGAGGCTGAAGTTCTTCAGTTTACAATCAATCATCTGCACCTGGTTAAAACTAAATGATCTCAGTGACACTGACATTAAGTTTTATTCTATTGTATGTTCTGCTATGAGCAGGTTAAGATAATTTTGTATCTATAGCTTATATGTGATCGATCCTTCATCTAGCACAGAGTAAAGCTAATTACAGACTCCACCAGAAGCGAGAACTTTGTTTTTGCTCTTAAGGCCGTAAGAAGAAGAAAAAAGTTTGTATTGGTCCGGTCATTTCATCCTCCACAAGAAGCTTCGTCTGCGACTG
Source organism: Melanotaenia duboulayi (assembly GCA_026261665.1). NCBI lineage: Eukaryota > Metazoa > Chordata > Actinopteri > Atheriniformes > Melanotaeniidae > Melanotaenia > Melanotaenia duboulayi. The sequence goes on along the minus strand of CM047989.1, from coordinate 26,585,632 downwards.
GGCAGGGATAACTGCGGGGGGTGTCTGTGTTTTTATATGCAACTGACCCGGTGATTTCATATTTAACGAGAAACTTTGTCCATGGCAGTGCGGGTATGAGCACGCAGTGATGTCCATGTGTTTATGTTCCACATGTTGTATTCATTTTCATATTTTCTCACCTCCTCAATCAGCTGATAATTAAGGCCTTAAAAATGCCAAAAGTCAGTCCAACAAGGCACACAGATGTTGAGAAATTATTATTGTTGTGAAATTCTCTGTATTTTGGCTTAGTGTCACTTCCTTTGTGTAGCTGAGTTGTTTCCTGATTTATTTTGAAGTTTCTGTTGGTACTTTTTTTTTTTACTTTTGTACTTTTTCTCCTGAGTGCTATGTTTTATTATTAAACCTGCAACAAATGAGACAAAATTATTGTAATGCTTTGGTGCCATGTATGCTCTCACTCCAAGGATTATTGAAAAGTTGGCAGCCCTGCTAACAGATACAAAAATCTCTTCAGATTTAGAAAATACTCATGCAGAAATATACAGCTGTTAATAAAAGAAATTAAGTTGACAGGAGAAAAAAAAAACATGAAATATCTTGTCTTCAAACAGAAAGCCAAAATAATGCAAGAATCACGTCCCCCACCCCCGGATCACTCTTAGTTTTCCAACTCTTTTGTTTCAGGATTTGGTGTTGCATTTAATTCTTCAAGGATTTCCTGATGTAACAAAGTGATCCTCTGGACTTGATCCTGACTGTTTATCAGAATTAAGAGACTTGTGTTTTATTCTAATGAAATCTTAACTAAATAAAACGAAGATCTTTGTGTTGAGACACAGTTTAAAATAAAACTACAAAAACACTACAACTTGTTGCAAATATTCAACACAAGAGGGCGCTGCTCCATCTGTTGTCTGCCTGCTGGTTTGATCTGTTTGTGAATGGGTAAAGGCAGAGGTCAGAGTTCCTCGTAAATCTGCAGAGCGGGATTCTCTTTAGTGATTTCCTGTTACATAATGATAGTTGCATGAAAATCTCTTAGCATTTGGTCTTATTTTAGAAGACAGTGTCAGAAATGTCATGTTATGAACAGCACTTTGGCTTAAATTAAGCATTTCCACAGCTCCATGTTAAAAGTAAATGACTTAATTACACACAGACCTTTTGTAATCACACCGCTGAACTAATTGCTTGGCTGTGTGTGAGTGTGAGTGGACAAGTGTAATTTTACCGCAGTCTGATGGGGAGCAGCGTCTGCATTACTCTGTCAGTGTTAGCCAGATCTAGCCACAAAGCTGGAATGTGGAAACACATACATTAGGCAAACTGACTGCCATGTGCAAAATCGTAACAGATGGCGAGCAATTATGAAAAGTGTGATAACATCAGGGTGCATAATTGGTGCGCTGGGAACCAAAAATGGGTCTGTGCAAAGAAAAACTTAATTGATGTTATGTATTTATTAATGTGCAAGAAGACCGAACATTTTCTAATCAGGCTGTGTTGACATCAAAGAGATGGGATTTTTTTTTAAAACTCTTTTTGGCCTTTGATCTTTTTTATGGAGGTTAAAATTGATCAGAAATTCTCAGAAATTTAAGAAAACAAATCTAAGATCAATTTTTTCCATTTGGATGTTTAACCAGCTGAAGAGCAGTCAGCCCAGAGAACATTTTCAGTCTGCGTGAACATGCTGGGAGTAAATCACAAAGCATCAGCTCATGTTTTCCTTTTTTCTTTTTCAGGTTATGAAAACATGACAACACACACACATTCCTACATGCGTGAGCCTGGCATGGCTTTGGATCGTCCCTCTCGCTGACAGATGGATGGGGTTAATATCATAATTAAGCACCTTGACCGACAGTTCCTGTTTACCGCTTGGTTGCTAGGCAGTGACATCAGCTGATCCCTCCCTCCTTCTCCTCTAATCCCTTCCCTCTCCCTCGCACACACACCAGTCTCTCTTCTCCCTCTCTCTCTCAGATAGGCGGCGCAGACGTGGGCAGAGTGTGGGGGTATAGGGAGAGCAGAGAGCAGGAGAGTAGGTAGTAGAGTGTGTGAGGCTGGCAGACAACATGGTCTGGGTCTGAGGACAGCTCTGGGAGACGAAGCAGCAGCCTCAGCAACTCCATGTAGACCAGTGTGGTGACAGCCACAGCTCACCTGGATCTGTCCACTCGTCAGCACTCACCCAGGACTACAAGCACCTTCTTCAAAGAAGCAACAGGAGGTGGACACGCCGGGTGGGTCTGTTTACATTTCTTTTTTTTTTTTTTTTTTTTTTTTTTCTTTTCAGTTTCTTTGGTTTGGGGAGAAGGCTCCGGGCTGGACCGCATGCATGACACAACGCAAAAGCGAGAAACCCACCATCAGCATCCAGGAGCACATGGCCATTGACGTGTGCCCTGGCCCCATCCAGCCCATCAAGCAGATCTCTGACTATTTCCCACGCTACCCGCGGGGCCTCCCACCTGCTGCGCCCCACCAGGTGGGCCACGCCGGGCCCCTGCGCTCTGCCCTTGCCACCTCCTCGGCAGCTGCCTCCACCAACGCTGATGCTGAAAGTGACCGCCCCAATGAGGACAACCCTGACCGGGTGTGTGCTGGAGCCTCCGCCTCCATCAGGAGGGACGAGGAGCCTGATGTGGAGGGATACGACTCAGATGACTCCAGTAAGTGATGATTTACTACTCCAGTTTGCCTACATGTGTGTTTGTTTGTCCTTTTCCTTTCTCTTCTTACTGCATCTCCATTTCTGCCACGGTTGCCAGGCATCCCTCCAGCCTTGTGGCTTTATCTGTCACCTTTTCTTCTCTCGTCTCCCCTCAGCCATCTATCTCCCATCGCCTGGTTGGCGTCTCTGCTGCAGCTAACTCTTTCCCTCTCAGTCGAAAGACAGCCAACTGTTGATGCTGCTGCAAAGACTCCCCCCTCCTCCTATTTCTCCTGCTGCTGCTCAGCTCTCCTTTAACTGAAAGAATGATGCGTGTGATGATGCGGTCAACCATATTACGAATGCAATCTTAAAACTGCTCCTGTCTACAGTCTGCTTGGCCTATACTGTCTTACCGTGTTTTATGATTCATGTTTTCTTGGTGAAGCCTCAAATTAGTCGCAATTTTTGTGCTTATAGTGGAGTAGCTTTGCAAGGTTGTCCACGTACAGTACTGACTATGACAGGCAAGTTCCAGTTGTGTGATCACATCGTCTGAGCTGATTTTTGTGTGTTTCCAAAGCATAAAGATGTGTCTTAATGCCCGTCTCCATCACAGAGGGGAGGCTCCTTTGAGAAAGCTTCTGCTAAATGTCATTCCTTAAATCTATCAGGACTGAGGGACTGAATAATTATGGAAATCATTAGTGGCACTCCCGCAAAACCATTTTCACTTCCAGTGAACATCTCTACAAAAACAGTCAGAGAACAGTCAGCACCAGTTGCTGCAGAAACCTCAAGATCTGTCTGATAAATCCAGCCCAGTGGATTTGAATAACATGTTGCCGTCACAAAAAACAGAACAAATTCTTTTCAGCCTGCTCACAGCAAACGCCAACAGTGCTTACTGGACACTGAAGTGTCCTCTGCCCAAGAGACTTGTGATCGCAGGTTAATGTGTGACAGCAGTGCAGCTTCTGTAAGAGTTAATCCATGCAGAGTGGCATGCTGAAGGGGGGTTACACCATCTCTAATCCAGAACTGGACAGGAGGCCTGGGGTGTGGGGGAGGATGGTACAGAGCAGCGAAAGCAGGTCCTGTCTGGCAGATGTTGCTTTATGATCCTCGCCTGGCAGCACGATTTCACTCAGTAAGAAAGTAAAAAACAAACAAACAAACAAACAAACAAACAAACAAACAAAAAAAAYAGATTCTTTTAATCTTTGAGGACAATCCTTTAAAAGTGGTTCTCAGTGACTTTCTGAGGGTGTTTTCTCATGTGTTTGTAGCAACTACTACATATAATTTTAAAAATATTTTTATGTGTTGGAGTTAATATTTTGTAGGCATTTGTCAGCTTACAATATGATAAATTCCTCAGGTCTGTACACTTAGCCATGTACATTCAAATCCACAAGTTAAAACCATGAAAATCAAACCATAAAGCTTCTTCTCCTGGCATTTTTGAAAGTTAAGGTAGAAAAGTGAAGTTCATTTAACACTGGCTCCTATTATAAACAAATACACTGAGACATCACTTAATGACTGGTAGCAGTGAAAGGGTCTTTCTAAAAGAAAAGCTCAATCTACATCAGAAAAAGCATTTCCCAGATCCTCTTAAGGCTTCTGATTATATCCTACTGACAGTCAAATCCTGGAAACTAAGCTTATCTGTTTCGTTGTTCTTTAATTGGAAATCTGAGAGTCATGCCGATCCTATGCAGTGATCGACCTGATGGTACAGTGACATAAACGTAAGCAAGCTTTAAAACTTTTACCAAAATGAGCAGCATTATTTTCACATGTGCAGTTCACCATCCAGTGACAGTGAAGGTGATACTGCTAGGTTTCTTGGAAAGAGAAGCTATGGGACGAGAGCCGGGACTATGTTGGCTGCCGTTAACAAACAAAATGGTCTTATGGTTTTACTGAAGCATACAAAGGTCTCAAGGATTTTCATGTACAGACTGACCCTTAAACATCTGGCTAGAGTACACGTTTAGTATTGATCTCTATGCTTCCTGGTTGGATTTGCAGTTTCATTTTTTAGGATAACAGAACCATGCCCATCTATCCAAGCTCCAGGAAATAGCCTTGTCTCTAGTAGGTTGTGTTGTGCATGCTTATTCATAAGGATTTTGTGCACAATATCAGAAAAGCTTTCAATTCTGAGATGATGGAAAATGATTTTCTGTTGGCTTGGGTTAGCTCACTAGATATATTTGCACTTAAACAATCGCCCACATTAGGAGATAGGAGGGGTGGTGAGGGAGTAAGTTGTAGGATTTTTCTCTTGCAGACTGAAATTCATGTCCATTTGGTCCCCTTTTCAGTCGCTCTGTGCCACCATTACTTTGAGGATTATTTTTAGGCTTTTGGTGTTGTTACACCAAAGAAATTGGTTTCACACTGAACCCTACTTATTTCCTGTCACCACCTACATGATCCCTTTAACATAACACCATGGCTCACTTTATTCAAACTTAATTTGCTGTGTCTAAACCACCTACTAAGAGATGGTTTGACATACAAGTGGCAGTCTGTATCAATCCATGAAAGTACATAAGTCCAGTCTGAAAAAGTTCGCTATGAAAGCATCCTTCATTTTGTAACCAGATCGTACAAAATATGTTAAAATGAAAAATAAAAATATAAGACACATGAATTCCTTCACTCAAATCAGGTTGTAAAAGACCTGAAAATGTCCATTATTGAAGGGCTAGGAGGTGGTCGTGGTGGTGCCCATACCATCTAATTTTCAACTCGGTTTGATCCATCAGTGTGTAAAAATACTTGGTAGTTGCTGATCACCAGCACTGGGGATGTAGCTCAGTGGTAGAACACATGCTTTGCAAGTATTTGCTCCCAGGTTCAATCCACGGGGCATGAGCCAGCGCTCTCTGAGGGCCAGTCCCAAGCCCGAATAAATACAAAGGGTTGCGTCCGGAAGGGCATTTGACGTAAAACATGTGCCAAATGTATGTGCGAACACATTAACTCCTACAACGTCCGTACTGGGTCAGATGGAAGGATGATTCGCTGTAGCGACCCCTGCGGGAGAAAAAGCTGAAAGGAAAGAAGTTGGTGATCACGAGTCATGATCTTTCTTTCTGAGGTGTGAGCTAACACCAACAAATGTAATCAAAATGAAAAGGGTAGCCTCACAGAATGCTTATAAACATGCTTCAGCAGCTCCTGGTTTCTATGACTGACCAACACTAACATGCAACTGTTCCGTTCTCATCACATATTAACATTATATTATACATTTCAAAGTTTCCACATTTCCACATTTGCGTTTGCGCTTCAACTAGGTGCTAATAGTTGCTTATAAACTAGCCCAAGGTTCCCCTCAAAGTGAAGGCTGCCCTGACAACCACAGATCACTGATCATGTAAATCTTAAAACTGACATTGTTATCTGCAGAGAGACCATGCTTTCAACTAAAATCATGCATCTCTACACTTGATATATGATCGCTGATCCTAGCTCTCTGTTCAGCTATGTGATTATAGTCATGCCTCTCCTCCTTGCATGTACTGTATAAGTTCTTAGAACAACATTTTGTGAAGAACAGATCATGACACAATAAGCATGTTGGAGTTTTTTTTTTTTTTAAACCAGTGGTTGCATGTCAAATAATGCTATCAGTTCATTTAAACAGATAAGGTGCAGCATATAAAGAGCAGCAGAGTCAATGCAGATATGAAGTCAGTACATTAAAAACAGCCGAAGACACGGTGAACTGATGGGGAGCCGTGAGTGTGTCTGAGATTATGAAGAAAAGATATATGTGGATAGTATGCTTTAGTTCTGCAGATTATTAGCTACTAGTTCTACTACTCGAGAGCCAAGAGTGGTTTGTTTGTGTTTGTGAAAAAATTGCTGATTATTAAAACACTGATTAGATGTTAATTTAGAAATGATTTTCCTCCCACACTCAAAAATAAACTAGAAGCACTCAGAGAGCGCAGACCTCCGCCAAACCATTGTAATTTATTTTTTGCCAATGATTGTGGGCATTATTTTTTGTGTTACATGCTCTAATGGCAAAATTATCCCTATCCATCCATAGTAAAGAATCCTTTAAAAATTCCTGGATTCAGGCGGTGATCTGGATCACCCCCAAAATGTAATCACTTGTTTTTTTTTTCCCCATTTCTGAGATTTCCTAAAAATGTAATCAAAATCCATCCATAACTTTTTAAGTTATGCTACTAACAGACAGACTGACAAACCAAGACCACCTTGGTGGACGTAAATATCTTGTGGCCCCCTGGCAGTCCCACCGTTCCATAATATAACTGGCAAAAAATAGAATTTCTTCCATCTGCCAGCAACAGGGAAAGAGTTTAAGCTGGTGGAACCTTTCTTCCAAATAAAATGCTGACATTACAGAAAACATAGATTTACCTGTAATGACTGTGAGATTAAAAAATGTAGTTTTATGGATGTCAGTGACGCTCTTTTCACTTTAAAGGTCCTCAGAGGGAGTTTCAGACTTTACATAAAAAAATATTAGCACAATCAAATCATTTTAGCTGCTAATCTTTGACATATTCAAGACTAATCACAACCAAAGCTTCTTCTCGTTAATATTTATTAGGTAGAAAACATTGTTTTGGGCTTTTTTTAAAATGAATAATTAATAATTCAAATAAATAAATTAGTTAGCATTCAAAGGATTAAAATCACAAGAAAAATTGTTTGGTAGTTTTTTTTTAACAGTTATGAAGTTGTTTAAATGATTTAGGAAATAAAAGCAGAAAAACATCAATAGTTTAATGATTTTATAGTAGTTTTTTTTATTGTCTGTTTTTTTTTTTGACACTCCCTCTGGGAGAATCTGACACAACATAAAAATCTGAAAGCATTCTAATAAACAATACCCATCTCCTTTCTCTATATTAAATGTAACACAATGAAATGTTTGCGCTTTCTAATAATAAATAACGCAATCTTTCAAGTAATTAAAATACTATTTAAATGATTGAAATCCTCAAAATGATTAAATGTTTGGTAGTTTTGAGCAGGCTGTAGTTGAAGGCAGGAAAAAATATTAAGATATTTACAGCAGGGACATTTTTGACCTCAAAGGGTCAACAGATGGTGTAAAATGCATCAACATAGTGTGAAAGACATGGCAGAAAAACTGCATTTTCAACATGACCAAAAAAAGAGTTATTTCAAAAGTAATGCTGTAACAAAGCCAACATGATCTCCAAAACAATATACAAAAATGACTGAGGAGAGCATAAGGATTAATGTAATAATGATAAACACAAAATAAATCATGTGAGACTCCATGTGAGGATGGGCTGGCAAATAGACTGAAGATCAGTCTCCCTGCTGGTTCATGCAAACATCAAAGCACAGCTCCTCTCCATCCTTCTTGCTAATAATCCTATAGGCAGAAACACCTGTCAGAGCATCATCTCAGTGATCACCTGAAGTTGTCAGTGAGGACAAAGGAGTGGGGCACGATTATAGATTTTCTTCCTGCGATTATTGTCAAAGAAATAATCACGATTATCCGTTATCGTTTTTTCATTTCCCAACACTGTAAATGTGTAAAACCACATGAACACTCCTTATGGGTCTCTAACTTTAATTTACTTTTGCTAAATTAACTTTTGATGCCAACATAACAAAATAATCTTGAAACAAAGTAAAGTAACCAAGAAGTCTCATTCCAACTAATAACCCTCTGTTAAATAAACCAATGCATAAATTAAATGTATAAATAGTAAATGACACAATAACATTTAATTTATTAATAGTTAGTGGTGGGTAATGAAGACAGACCACATTGTCTCAATATATCAGCATCTGACAGTATGAAACCAAACAAGTAAGAACGCTACTTGGGGACGTATAATTTTTAACACAAATAAAAGCCTGTTGATTACTTTAGAAATAAACTACTCAACTCTTATATACAGTACAGCAGAACTGTTGTAGTAAAGCAGCATTTGTCTCACTGAAAGCTCAACTCACCTGCAGTAGATTTCAGAGTTTCCTGGTTTAAAATGCTTCACACTGTAGCAGAATGATTAATAAATCCTAAATAAAAACTATAATAAAGAAGTCACCAATAAACTAAAGACTACTTTGTGGCACGTTTCCTAGTACAGTTCTTTGTAAGCAGCGGAGTGCATGTAGTAGGGAGGGGGGCTTGACATTATTGTTGTCAATAAAGAGGGGGCTCTACAGCAAATGTTAGGGAACCACTGCGTTAGATAAACATTAATGTCATTTAACTGAACTAATGGACATTTACCTTTAAAATAAAAAGCTGCTGGTTATCCTGCAGGCGTTTTAAGTCTTTTTAGGCCCACAAAATCCTTTCTTTTACCAAAATTAAGAAATTACATATGATAAAAACAGTATAGGTGTGTTTTATTTTATATCAATTAGGTGATAATATGTTGTTTACAGCTTAAAAAACACATTTTAGGGTTAAGTAATCATGACATCCCTACGGACAAAAGAAAGAAAGAAAGCAACAGAGCAAGAGATAAGAGTCAAGATGAGGCTTTTACTGGCCGGGAAGATCTCACAGTACAGGCAGGATGCAAGATGGATGCTGGATATGCCGTGGACAGGGTGGGTCACTGAGAAAATCTGTAAAACTTCTGTAGATCATCTTTAAAATGATGATGGTGGTGTTGCAGGGAGGGGGGTTGGAGCATAATCTAGTAAACTGCTATTTAAAGACAAGAAGTTAGAGGTGATTTATTTAATCAAACTTTGTACTTTTAGTTCAGTTGCTTAATAATATTCTAAATTACCTAGCGATTTATAAGTTACTTTTTTTTTGTTTACCAATAATTCACAACAAATGCCCAATGTACCTGATGGCCAGTCCGTAACAAAATCAGTAATGTCAGTACCAGGTTCACCTGTTTTGGACGTTTGTGTTGTACCAGAACTGGACAGTCCTCCAGTGGAAAAATGGACCACAACACAAAGAAACTATTACAGCCTCTGTATGGGCTTATGATTAAAAGAGAAACTTCTGACCTTTTTCTGTCTGGCAACTAAAGCTGCTGTAATTATTCTCCATGCTCCTGTGCAGAAAAAAAACATCAACAAAAAACTCTGTTTAATATTTTAATACTTGAATACTTGAGGGAGATCTGAAACCAGGGAACAATATGTCAGATTTGCAGCCACAACACAAGCCTATAAGAATAAAAATAAGAAGGCAGAGTTAATAGAAGTTCCCAGCTTGGCTTGTGTGTTTCCAGCATGCAGTGTTGGTAACATTTACCACTCTCGCTGTGAGGCTGATCTGAGCATTCTTGGACTCCTGCATATGAATCTCACCGTGAGGTGGAGTAGTTTCTACCTCCTGGCATTGAATCAAGCAGCACTGTGGTAAAATTCTGTTTGAATTTGTTTGGCTCTCAAACAATTTGAAGTTTGGATTGCAAGTTTCACCCCATTGTGGCACAAAAACAAGCCATGAGAAGGGCCACTCTCCTTCCTGTTTGTGATTTAAAAGAACCAGCGCTGCCCCAAATTGGTTCTTCATGGTCCTGTGGGATGTGATCCAGTATCTGCATGTCTCCTCGGGGGGAATGAGTGGAGGAGGGTGGCAGCATTCTCCCTTATGAACCAAATCACACAGGGACAGCTGAATCCTTCCTAAGAACCTGCTGGCTAATCAGCATAACAGCAACATTTTCTAATTGATTGTGACTCAATCTTGATTTTAATTGAAACGGAAAAGTGCATCACCCACCAAGTGTCCCAGCCCCCCTACAAAGAGCGGTAATCAAAACCGTTTGGACATCACGATCTCTGCCACATTCTTTAATGAATGTTTGTAGAGCGTGTTGAGGGCCAGAGAAAAAACCCCAGTGACCCACATGACGGACTCGGCTCTTGTGTTTTTCAGAGATAAGCCTGGGAGCCACATGTGCTGGAAGGACTGGGGTCTCTTTGCATGAACTGGGTCGCAGCATTTACTTGTGGTTGTCAGCTGGAGAAAACAAAAGAAAGTGATCTGTCCTTGAAACAACACAAAATCTGCAGCTGGATTTTATAATCACGTTTAATATATTTGATTCATTTTACATTTTACAGGATTTAGTTGCAGAATTTGCTCAATTCAGCTTCATAAAATTTAAATTGTTTTCACATGTTCAGATGTTTATTTTCACGTAGATTCACGTAAAATCAGACTGAAGATATTTTCTTTACAATGATTGTGGTCACATTATAAAACCACATAAATGGCCAAAATGTCACTTGTAGTCTCCAAACCTTGTTAAAGTTAAAATATTTTTAATCTTTTTTAAATGTATTGTACCAGAATAACTGAGTGTTCTACAGTCATTTAGCAGTGTAAGAAAACTCATATGTATTATCATAATGTTTATTATATTATGTTGTGACTTCATGTGTGATTGATTATTATTCTTTGGACTAATAATAATTACCAATTAATATATTTTTAAGTATCAAGATTTAGAAATTTATATACAAAAGCAATATTTTTGCATGGGTGTGCTGGTTTATGCTTGGAACCAAAGGTCGAGCCATGGATGAACAGACGTAAGTGGACAAGAAAGAAGACCACATGACTCTCAATGTCTTATCTTTGAAAATGCTGAAACCTGAAATTATGTTATTCTGAATCATTTGATGTTTGCGGGAAGGACTTTATGAACCTCTCTATATGATACCTTATGATCTGTAAACCAATCCAGTGTGTGTACCATACTTGTATGGTGTGCATACTCCTTGCAAGTACAATTATATACACTGAGTACTAATGCTCTGTCTTTCTAGTGGTGAAGGTTTAGCTTTGCAGTGCTCGGTGTTGGGAAGAATTTTCCTAACAGTATTAAGAAATTTATTTTATTCTTGTCACTCATCAATTCTTATTGTTTACAAGTTTATTTAATCTTGTTTTTANTTTAGAAGTTTATTTAATCTTGTTTTTACGTTTTAACTAGCGTGTTTTCCTCCTGGGGATCTTTCACACCGATAGCTCTACCTGATCTGTCTGCAAGGTTGTTGCCATGGTGACTGCCCTTGTCTGGGTGGCTGGGGGTCCAGCATTGCAGCATGTGGCTGTGATGTGGACCCTGGCCTGCCCTGACCTGGGTGGTTGATGTGGTGGCAGCCTCTGTGGTCATGGGTGGGCTGGCTTCCGGTGTGACTGGATCCCCAAGATACCGTTTCCTGACATCAGCATCAAGCCAGATGTTTTCATTTTATTGACTTTTTTATACTTATTTTCAGTTAAGAGACAGTAACTAGGGATGGAGTTTATGTTTGTACAGAATGGGGTATGGGCATGTGCTTTGTTTGTATGTGTGTGAGTGTGTGTGAAAGAGACTACTATGAGGTGTGTTTTAATTTTTATTATATACTCTGGGGTGTGAAGGCTTTTAAATTTTGTTGATTTGTTTTATTTATTTTGATTTGAAATGTAGCCCATAGCTGTTTGGCTGTTTGCTGTATTTCATGTTTTTAGACTTTTTCTGTTGAACAAAAGGATTATATTGACCAGAAATGGTCCACCAGTCATTGATTTTTAGAGAAACCTAGGTCTAGTGATTACTTGAAGAAAGTGTCCCAATGAGTTCTAAGTATTTAAATATCCAGTTAAAAGTTGAAATAATCCAGTGATATCCTGTGATATCAATGTGAAACTTGTCTTTTTCTCCCTGGTGGTACAACAATTTAGTAATTAATGGTATAATAAAAAGTAAGTATACAGAAATGGTTGTTAATTTTTTTATTTTTACATTTTGTTTGTCAGATGAAGACTTCAGATAGAAAAAAATAGAATTTTCCTCCCATTTTTTCCTGGGTTAGTGTTTAAAGTTAAAGAGAACTAAAAAATCCTTTCCAAGAAAGTTGTGTGATTTTGTCAAATGCAATCAGATAAAGTTTGTGCCTAATGTTCCAACTTTTGTTGGAAATGCAGTTCCAGTCTGACTTTGCAGTCTTAAAAGTTCAGCAGTTTTCTGGAGTTCTGCCATAATGAGCTTTGTAGTTAATTAAAGGAATTAAAGAACTAATTCTAAAACAATCTAGGAGCCTAAGTGATGAGGCCAAAAACCGATGTAATTTTCCCAGTTGTCCAGTGAGAACATATTCAGGAAAACTTCGATAGTGTCTGGAATAGAAATGAAAGCACATTAGTTAGATGTCAGAGAGGAATTATCTACAACTTGCTCACCACCATCACAGTTTAGATTTACTTGTTTTCTCCTCCATTTTCTCCATAAGTGCTAAATTAGGGACTAAGTTAAGAGTAGGCACCATAATTATTCACGTGTCCACAGCAGAGCAGTTGCTCAGATATGGACCGTCAAATCTTAGCATACTGCAGAGAGCTAAAAATCACAAGCAACTAACAAACCATTATCAGTGCCACTCAAGGCGAGAGACAAATCTCAAAAGTAGCTGCTGTTTAGCAAACACTTTAGCAGTAATGTGTAAACGCTTCTTCTATCAGAGAGAGGGGATAATCTCCTTACACTCTGTGTACTCCTTTAAGGACAAAAGAAAAGGAAGCGCTGAGCCATCTGTTGCCTCTGCCAGACCAGATCCATTTCCAGACCTTCATATAACAGCAGGCTGCAACCATTCGCCTGAAAATATCCCTCAAGCCTCATAATGCTCAGTTCAATGTAAAGAGTGATTTCTGTGCTGCCATGTCCTGCACAGTAGAATCCTATTAAGAGTCTATCTGCCAGCTGTCATGTAGTAGTAACGACTGGCTATGGTGTCCCATGTTTTCCTGTGACTAACCCAACACTAACAAAGTGAGCCAGATTCCAGCCTGGTCACATTATGGCTTATTATTACTGGTTCTGCCTCTAAACAGGAGCAACTGAGCCTCATCAGATACAAACTCTGCCTCTGCCCTCTCTTTATCCTCCTAAGCACTTTATGTAATGATAATGCCAGCTATTAAACAGATCCATTTGACATCCAGGGGTGTCATCGGCAGGGGTAAAAGTTGTTTTGCTTTAGTTTGTCACACTTTGCTTGTGCAGAGATGCATGCAAGTACATTTAAATGTTGGGCTTTTAAAGGCTCTTTTACATGTAGAATCCACCTGTTTTCATGCAGCAGAATGGGTCCCAGAGGAGCGCTTCATCCTCCTTACTGAGCTGCAAAAAGACCCACTCCATTCACCAAAATTAAGTCCCCAAGCCTCATCTTGTCTCTGCCCACGCAAAGTGATGAATCAAAAACAGAACTGCACTTAGTGGGCACTCTGTCCACCGAGAGCTCAGCACACTAGTGTTCACGCTTTAATATCCTTTGGCCCAAAGCATGAGTGTGCCGTGTTGCGTTTAATGAGGCACATTAGGGATCCCCGAGTAGGCAAGTTCAAAGCTTTCAAATTCCTACTTCTGACTGCCAGTTGCAATTAAGGGCAAAGTTTCTGAGTGCTCTTGAAGATCATATTAACAGAGAGTTTTAGTAAAAAGCTATTACTCCACAGATGTCAAGAAACCAGGGGGGTCAGATTTACTAAAGCAGGCAAATTAGTGAGCTGATCTTCCAGTGTCATGTTGATGTGTGAATGCAGATAGAATCAGCTCATTCTAGTATTGATCACTGTAGGTTTAGTGCAGTGACCCAATCTTCAGTTTAACTACATTAAAATGTTTTAAATGGTTAAGCACAGAGCACACAGCACACAAGAGTGAGGTGATTATTGTCACTGAAGTATAATGTGCGGTGATAAGACTAAGGGAAACATTTTGAACTTGTCTAATAACCAGCTATCATATTATCTGTGGTCGGCTGATGTTTCAGAAAATGAAAGCATGTGCATATTAACCCTTAAAAGTCTGCTAGATCACTGGTGAGTGCTATCACATTGTCAAGAATTTCTCAGCAACAGTAGTCTGGGGGACAGTCTGTAGGGTGAAATGTGATGGATAGTTTCCCCTTTAGGTGATCTAAGTTTTCCAGGCGTTTTTATCCTGTCCTGTCCTGTTACAATCTAGCTATGAAATGTGGCTATATGAGTGATCCATGATAAAAGCATTATTTGTTAAATTCTCGTCATAAAAAAGATTACTATCACTACTATGTTGCTAAGTGTCCTCTATTTAGACCCGGAAATGATGATGAAGCCACTTCCTGTCAAACTTTCCACCAATCAGAGAGCTTAAATTGATGGTAATGTCCAATCAGAAGCAGCCAAAGATCAACAAGTGAGCAGAAAGTTCAATTTTTGCATAATTTGACATCATTTTAGCCTCATAATCTGACAACTGAGGCTGTCCTGAAAAAAATAAGGTCTGGATGTTGACTGGGATTAAAAGGGTTCAGCTTCTACATGCAGATATACACAAAAAACAAAAAATAGTGAGTAAAAAATTGTTAAAAATGGCTTGGAGTTAAAGAGCTGAACTGTCTACAGCCTGAAATCCTTGCATGACTTCCTGACCATTTTAAAATTATTTTCATTAGAGACCACTACTGCAGCTGAAAAGCCCATGATCATAGTTTTGGAGCAGGGGTGTCCATACTTTTTGCCTCCAAGGGCCAAAGTGAAAATCTACCAGTGAGCCGTGGGCCAAACACAGCGATTTTAAGACCTCAGGCACTAAATTATAAACAAATATAGTCCAAATTTTCATCTACAACACACAATGCATGGGATTGGGAATTGTAGGAGACAAACTACTGTTTTGACTACTTGGGCTCTCGGAAACATTCTGGTCCACAATCCAGACCACTGCGAACTGCGAAACAGAGATCAGGGTTTACTGAACGCATCAAAAGGAGAAAGAAAAAGAGAGTTATGGAGAAACAGGTAACTGGAATGAAAGAGGGCAGATAGTTTGCTTGGTTTAACAGTAAATGTGTTTCTTATTGCATCTTCCTCACGTCTGTGATGTCATGAGTATAGTCAGTTACACAGTTATAACTAATATAATTATAAAAAAAAAAAGCTGGAATCTTTAAACTTAATCATGTTTTAATACTGTCTTTCCTCACACTGCAACTTTATTTCTAGCATTTTATCTTTTTTATTTTAGCTTTTTGTTTCTGTTTTTATTTAACTAATTTTAGGTCTTGTATTGCTTTCTGCCCTCTGCTGTAATGTTTTATGTAAAGCACTTTGAATTGTCTTGTACATGAAATGTGCTATACAAAGAAAATTTGCCTTGCCTGAAAGGTGTGTGTGTGTGTGTGAAAGGGGGAGGTGGGGTAATTTCTCCAAAGGGGGGCACGGTAGAAAAAGAGAACCACTGCATTAACACCAGGTCGTTTTTTTTAAGCTTTTAGTTCAGCTATAACGTGTTTTTGTTTTTCAAGAGGATTCCCCCTCTGTCCTCCCAGTTCATCATGTTATTCCCAGAGTAGACAATGAACTCCTTTCTTCATCCCACCTCTGCTAGATCGATAACAGGTCTCTGCCCTGCTTCTTTGGACATCTTAGTAACTCAGTCTTTCAGTCTCCCCTCCCGTAGAGGGAAAACAGTGATTTCTACAGTACAGCTCTGCTGTATGTAGACCTCAGTGTCTGGCCTCAGAGTAGTGAATGCCTGAAAATGCTCACTGAGCTCACCTGGACTAATAGCAGCCAAGCAGAAGGATTTCCTTGTGTAGGTGTATTGTGTTATTGCTTCAATGTCTGCTAAAGTGGATTTGATTTCCTTTGGGGGTAGGGAATGTCTGTCTGGCCAGATGGTCTTAATACAACTATAGGCTTAAAGATTATGTAGCCTGTATATGCAATCTCTTTTGACACTGAAATGTAAAGAGAAATTACTTTTTTATATAATCTAATATGGAAAAAGAAGTGAAAAGAGAGAGCAATGCTACAAAACTTGTAGGAAAACAACAGATATGATCCAAACATTACCCCACGCTACTGTATCTTTAAACCACAATGTTCAGATATTTTCTGTTAAAGAAGTTTTTCAATATCTCTTTTTTGTTTCAAAAAATAGTATGCAGTAGGAAGTGAGTGCTGAAATACTCATTTTAAAGGCAGTGTAGCAGGCAGCCCTGGCCCTACAGCATCTCCCTGGAGGACCCATCGTTTATGGTGTTGCCAACTTAGCAACTTGTTGGTATAATTAGCAAGTTTTTAGACCTTTACAGTGGTTCTTTCTTATTTGTTTGTTTTTCTAAAGTGACTAGCGACAAATTTAGCAACTTTTTCTTGTTGTTATTGAAGACTTTGAGACTGACGTGGAAACACTTATAAGCTGTGTCCCAATTCAGTGTACGTGGGCTATGGAGTTTCCTCTGAAGTCTATGCATTTCAAAGTCGGCTTAACGTTCGTGGAACGGGACAACCCACCTAGCCAACAAGAATTTCCCATAGCAACAACATCGGATGTTGAACCTCTGAAATGACTGTTTGCATGTCATAGGACACTTGAGTGGATGTTAACACTTACTGAGTAATAATGTAAAAAAAGAAAGAAAAAACAAACAAAACAAAAAAACTGCCAAAAAAACTTAAAAGTTTACAAATATCAAATATTACCAAAGTTTAATGTCACCATTTAACAAACGTGTTTTTATTGTTCTTGATTTTGTCATGTTTCTACTAAAGTGTAGTTAAAAAAAAAACAAAGTACTCTTTTGAGCTTTGTTGCTCATTCGCCACCATCTCATCTGCAATGAATTCTGGGAGAAAAGAGGCCACGAAGGATGCCTCACCAGCATTCTTCATTTGAGGCCAAATGAATGGCAGATTTGTACGGTGGATTTGGAGGCTCCTTCGAATTGGGGCAGTGCTTGGCGCATGATGATGACGTATGTAGCGGATGAATCCACACTTTGAAAGTGTGCAGACCCTGAACTGGGACACACCTATAGTTTACTCTTCCTAATCAGTCGCAGATACTACTGCAGGCCCCTCCACCAGCCAGAAGCGCTCACAAGAGGCTCGCCCTTGCGCAACAGCCGCCCAGCTTTGAGCCGCAGGAAGAACGGAGTTCAGTTCTGCTCTATAACCAGCTTGAAAATTAGTTGTGCGAAGCTGCTGCTGGCTGATCACACTCTGGCTTACAGTCAGATAATAATACCTTTTGATGAAGAATGTAGATGGAAACATTTAAAAGATAATCTTTTTAAATGTTTTTTAAATGTTTGTTCTCTTGTTTACTGCTCAGGGATTGCTGCTGATTGCCCGGCTCTCTGGGCCGCCCTAGATTGCCTCTAGCCTCCATGTGGTCCAGAGATGTGGTCACATTTGCACAATCACACTCCTCTCTGATCACTCCTCATTCTTCATACTCTGCATGTTGACAGTCACTGAGGTGTCCAGTGGGTTTATACACTAAGAGCTACTTTTGTTTAGGTTTTTGTTGTGTATGTATTTGGTTCTTTGGTTGTTGTTGTGACATGTAATTGTTTTTTTTANCTGGTTCTTTGGTTGTTGTTGTGACACATAATTGTTTTTTTTTATTTTATTTATGTATTTATGTATGTATGTATATATGTTGTTTGGGTTTTGTTAGGAACTCCTGATGATTGGCAGCTATGTTTACCTGTAAAAACTGTAAGAAATTCTCTGATATGTTTCTGTACAGGTGTAGCAATTGGCTGTCTGGTGTTGGATTGGACTGAAGGGTTGTTGTTTCAATCTACTGTATCTTTATCTCCTCTTTCTTCTTTCTACTTTCCTTG
>CM047989.1:26512166-26529044 GCA_026261665.1 Melanotaenia duboulayi | reverse complement strand
GCTTTGGGATGTGGTGGAATGGGAGATTCCCATCATGAATCTGCAGCAACTGTGTTACTTTTTAATTAGTCATTATTTTTCCTTTCCAGCAAAGAATGAGCAGCAATGTGTCATAGTTTGAATCCCTTTCACAATTTGTCTAGATATAGATGTTTTGCAGTTTTGAAGAGTTAATTTTTAAATAATTTTTTTTAACATTTCTGAAAATTCTGAAACAACAAAACTAAACATTTTTTGTGCAGTTGAACACATCAGAAATTTAGCTGTTGTTAAAGGAAACACAGCTTCCACTCAAACATGACTCATAGACAACAACAAGTGTCAGAATTAATTTATTTCTTTCTCTTTGTGGAATTTTAATAACCTAAAGTGAATGTGTCCCCTTTAATTCCCTGTTTTCACAGACAGAGGCAGTTAGCTTGTTCCAGCACATTTCTCAGCTCAGATAACACAGTCCAGACAGACATATGTTTTGGCCAATATCTAAACTGTCCTTCATTTGTGATGGAGGGGAATCTGCAGCCTTCCTCAATGTGCTAGGTTTTACTTTTTTATTTCATCCAGGGATAAATTAAAATCATTTAAGTCTTGTCTGACAGCAGGTTGTTTATCAAGATGCAGTTTTTTTATCCTGAATGTAGAAATCAGCCCCCACACCACAATCCATCGTGTGGCCACAACCTATCACGTCTGCACATCTTTAATCCGGGACAAGAGGTGGAGGCGGTTACAAACGATGGTTACCAGCTGTTACAGCTGTTGGGCTGACGCAGCAATGATCCTCGTTCCTTTGAAGTTGTCCTTCATGTTTTGGATGTTGTTGTATCAGTTGAACAAATAATCTCCCACAACAACTACAGATTTATTTATTAAAATAAAATCAAGAGCAAAATGCACCTTAGCTGATACTAAAACTGAGTAAAAATGTTCTATTTGTGCAAAATGTCTAAAACAGACAAGCATTTGACACTGGTTGCTAGGAGAAGTTACGTCTGATACTTGCAGCTTTACTAATTATAACATCAGAGTTATGTTGATGTTATTGTGTTTGAAGCCTACTGGCAGTGTAGTGATGTAGTGAAATGTAGTGATGCAGGAACCAGACAGCAAGCAGCCCATTTTCTTTACTTAATGACAGCTCTGCATTGTCTATTTCAAGCAAATGAGTTTCTATTTTCAGTGGTTCCATGCTGATGATTATTTTCATGCCCACAAATATTTTTCTTTGTGAATAAACAAGGCTGCAGGATCACTGTTAGCTTCTTTGAAACTGNGGCTGCAGGGTCACTGTTAGCTTCTTTGAAACTGACAGAAACTTTGTCTAAATACTTCCTCTATATATAAATGCACATTTGCAAATATGGTCATATACAAAAGTCTTGAGTCTAGTCTCCTTTCTTTATGTATGGCTTCGAATATTTATCAGAACATGCTAACAAATGAAAAACAGAGTTTGTCCAAGTCTAAGGAACTTAAAAAAATAAATATTTGGGGTGAGCAGTTTATTCTTGGACACAGCTCTGAACCCTCTTAAACCAGCTTTCTGTCATCTCCTAAAATAGTCTCCAGGAATAGTTCTCCAGGATCTTTTTAAAGACTTTTCAAAGCTCTTCTTTGGATGTTTCAACCTTTTATTCCATTCTCTTTCCAAATAATCCCACACTGCTTCAATATAGTTGAGATCCATCTCTGGTGAGGATCTATCCCTCCACCAGACCTGTTGCTGCTGATTTTTTAGCTCATTTCTTGTCATGTGGCATACCTCAGCCTTTTTCTGCCTGTTACGACCCGTCTGTTGGGCCCAAGACCAAACATGAAAATGACTCATCTTCCTCAAGCAGCCACAGAGAAATTCTTCTAATTAACCAATAATGTTTATTAATAAAGAAAATTAAGAGAGAGTGAAGAAAGAAAAAAACAAACAAACAAACAAAAAAACACAGCTTCCCCACCTGAATTAACAAGACAAGCGAAAGAGAAAGAAAACAATGTGGCAGCTTCAACCACAGAAGTCATAACATTCTGTTTTCATTCCTTAAGAAAGACAGCTTCTAAGGAGACCATTTCTGCTGAGACTTCATTACATTTTCAACACAACAGTGGTTCATCCTCTGAGTTAGGAGCCTTTGTTATGCTTAAATGATTCACTGATATGTTTTAACGAAGAACAAATCACTGAAAATCATCAGATTCAATGACCTCATTAAAAAAGGAGAGAGAGAGGGAAAAAAAAACAAAAAAACCAACCACTTTTGAAAGAAAAAACTATGACATACCTGGAAAACTACTAAAACCCTTTAAAGGTTAAAAGAAAGCCTGGCTGCTTGGAGGGAAAGGCTAAATGAATGAGGGGTGGCTCAAGTACTAAGAATCCATGAATTTCTCATCTGATTCTGTGGGAACCGCTGAGACGTCCTACCTCATTCCTGGTCTCAGTGCTGCCATGAAATGAGTTTTTATTTCTATAAATCCTGTCACCAGGATTGATGTCACACTGTCAGGCTGTGAGGTGAATGACACAAGATAAACAGAAAGAGATGATCCTGGGTGTTAAGCTAGTGCATCCCTCTCAGTTTCACACATGTATTCTCTTGACACACAGTACATTTTATTCTGAGCATCCTGCTTATGAGCACTGTTAGGATGAGCTGAATTCCTACACAGAAAATATCTACACACACATTCCTCCTCTGCTTTCCCAATATCCAAATGCCAGTTTTACGTTCCTGATAAGAAATCCAGTGAGAAATCTTTTCTTTTCCCCTGTGTGATTTTGTTTACAGCTTTGTGATTCTTGTTGGGGTGAATTGCAAGGTGAAGGAGTAGACAGAGGGGTTAACAGGGAGGGAGGTACAGTAAATAAAGCAGTGGAGGATCACAGCTGGGACCCGAGAGATTCCTCTCTGTGATTAAGGGTCACACATAAGTTTCAGCTAAATGAGGTGGGTGTAAATTTGTTTCTGCTGGTCAGTATAAAACATTCTTGTCTCAGGAAAAGAAGAGTGAATGTGTGCAGCTGGTTGGGAGGACATCTGCGTGGCAATTGAAGGCATGAGGGTAAAACTGGTTGCAGTGGCAGTCGAGTCAGAGACAGGTCAGAGGAAAAAAACCTGAGACAGGATGATGGATCATTCAGTGTTAAAGAGATGTGAGGAAATGACTGTCGAATCTTAAGTGTTTAGGATAACAGTCATGAAGTGTGGTGGACCGCCCTATAAGCAAGTCTGAAAAGATCAAGGAAATCCTCCATTGGAACCAGAACCATAAAGAAAAACCTCCATCTGAACCAGGAGGGAAAACCTCCATCAGATCCAGTGCCATGAAGAAAATCCTCCCATTAGAACCAAAACCAAGAAGGAAAGCCTCCATCAGAACCAGAACCATGAAAAAAACCTCCAGCAGACCAGAACCATAAAGAAAAACCTCCATCAGAACGAGGACCTGGAAGGAAAACCTCCATCAGAGCAAGAACCATTCAGAAAAATCTCCACCTGAAGCAGAACCAGGAAGGAAAACCTCCATCAAAACCAGAACCTGGAAGGAAAACCTCCATCAGAGCAAGAACCATTCAGAAAAATCTCTACCTGAAGCAGAACCTGGAAGGAAAACCTCCATCAAAACCAGAACCTGGAAGGAAAACCTTCATCAGAGCCAGGAAGGAAAACCTCYATCAGAACCAAATCCAGAAAGGAAAACCTCCATCAGAACYAGAACCTGGAGAACCAGGAGGGAAAACCTCCACCAGGACTACAAATGTCACAATTACAGATTTTCTTAGTACGATTATTGTCAAAGATATAACCATGATTTTACAGTTATTTTGCATTAATTTACAAGCCTTATGAATATGTAAAATCACATGAACCTTTTAGGTCTTTACCAAGGAACAACCTCTGCCTGTAAAATGTGAAACCATTTGCGAAAGGTAAAAAAAAAATGCAGTTCACCCCTCATCCACTAGGGGCTGGCTCCAAAAAAGAGCAAATCCCCATAGACCCCCATGTTAAACCTCACAGCATAAATAAACATTTTAAAGACTGGTACAAAAAAACAAAGAAAGAAGAAGAAGAAAAAGAAAAAAAAACCTTTTAGGATTAATAGGTAAAGTTTACCTTCATGACAACTGTGAGGGATGTGAATTTTTTTCTAACTCATCGGTTTGGATGTTAGTAAATCTTGAAATTCGGCATAATTTGGCGTGTGTCCTTTTGATTGACAGGTATCCAATATCCGTGGCACAAAAGGAGAGTGTAGCACAAATGTCTTTTTTAGCCGGCTAAGAGTCCGTCTTAGCTTATCGCACCTACCTCCGTTAGCTGGTTAGCTACCGTTAACTCCGGGTTAGCTCACTTAGCTCTTAGCTACAGGCAGCTCGGAGTTTGATGGGTGTCAATCATCCACGCCCACCTTCACAGAGCTGATTATGAGCATGTAGGTGCTTTTTCAGAGGGGTGAAAAGAATCCATCAGAAACCACTTTATTCTTCTTATTTAGGGATTCTGACAGTTTTCCAGCCTTACATTTTCTGAAATCTGTACTGAGCATCATTCCCTGCAGTGTGAACGTAGCTTTAGAGTATGGACGCAGAATGAACCATCTGACATATCACTTATCTTTGTTTCTGTTCTGTTTGAATGTTGCGCTGATCTGCTTGCTGTGGTTCAGACATGATCTTTTATGGAAAATAACAATATTAAGGAAGCTTTAGATAAATTAATCATGATGTTAATACCTGCGATAGACTGGCCTGTCCAGGCTGTACCTGCATCTCGCCTGCTAATTGCTGGGATTGGCCGCGGCGCCCTGAATTGGACTAAGCAGTATAGAGAATGGATGGATGGATGGATGGGTGGGAGTTTCATACTGCGAATAACTGTGAACTTAAGTAAGTGACAACCCCAAACAGAACCTCAACCTTAAGAAAAGCCTCCATCAGAACCAGGAAAGACTGATCTTCCTGAACCAGCTGGGGGTGACGAGGACAGGAAAAAGGGGTCAACGAGCAGCATAACTCTAATCCGGGATACCTGCTGAGAAAGAAGAGAAACACTAATGAATAAACAACAATGTCAGATGTTTCTACATGGAGAGTAAAGAGAGCAGAGAGCCAGACCTACTATAAGATTTATCAGAAAGGAAAGTTTGAAGATGATCTGAAGGTAGAGAGGGGGTCTGCTTCCTGAAGCCAAACTGGGAGCTGCTTCCACAGAGAGGTCTGATAACTGAAGGTTCTGCCTCCCTTTCTATTTATTTAGAGTTAACAGTGGGAATATGTACAGTAGTTTTGTAGCAGTTAGTTTCAGCTTTTATTTGGAAATCATCCGCTACCTCTGTCCTCCAAGGGTGAGGTTTTATTTTAGTATGGACTGTGTGGTTTTACTTATGACTGACAGGATTAGAATAAAACGTGATATCTTATCAGTATCCTTCTACGGCATTCCAGTAGGTCACAGGTGGGATGCTTTGGGCCTTCCTGTAAGACTGCAGGTATGTCAGGGGGTTAATGGAAACGATCTGTGGAGCAAATCCAGGCAGTGAGTCATCATGATTGTAATAACAGTACCAGTTATTTCTCTTAATAAAAAATAAGTTCAGAAGGAAAACGCTTTGGTACACAATTTGTGCTATTTAATTCTAGAATAAGAGTTCTGACCTTGGCTGTAAGCGACAACTTTTCTTCTCTATTTCAAAAACCTTCAATGTACTATGTTCCTCCTGAATAATCACTGCCTGGACAGTGGTGTAAAATGACTGATCTTCCTTAAACAGCTGTATGGTGTCATAACACTTCAGAGACACAAACACCTTTTCATTGCATGGCGTCACTCCACTCATCATGATATTACTTTATTTCTAAATGTAGATTTTACCCACAGACTAACTTGCTTTTGGAGCTTGCCTCAAGTGGTCATTTGAGGAACAGCCGTTTTCAGCACTCAATTTTCCAGATATTTTATAGCACCTCGAACTTGGCATGTTAAACCAAAACTGCTGATATTTTTAGACAATGTAGATTAAAATTATATCAAACCATGTCATCATAAGTAAAGTCCAGTTGCTCCTCAGTTATAGTTTGATGGAGTTGTGTGAAATGAGGTATCAAGAAGTGTTTGTGTGTTAATGGCAGATTGTTAACACAAAACAAGTAAAAGTTTTATAAGGACTTAAAGCCATGTGTACTGAGAATAGATGCACAGTAAGCATTTAAAGTTATTCAACATGGATGGAAAGTACCAGTAAATAAATAAATAACATACAAATGCATAAAAAATAAAAGTGAGCAAGTGCTATTTGCTGTTTCTCCCAGGAACTATAGAAAATAAATCAACCAATAAATACAAGTATAAAGTATTACAAAGAGGGATAATAAAACAAATAAATAAATATAAAATTAAACAAGTACATATTTTGTTTCTCTCTGGACCTTTTGGATGATTAGTAAATGATTAAATAAATGACCAAATAAACAAACAAATAAATAGCAAAATGTATGATTCATATGATGTAAAAAAAATGTCTAAAATTCATCCCCTGTCATAAACAAAGCCTGTAGCCTGTTCCCCTGTGGTCTCTTGGATTTAAATGCTTATGCACCAAAATCCTCCACAGAAATATTCATGGAAATTGCTGAACAAATCCATGAAAATGAACAAATGTAATTGTCTCCCTGAAAGCTGCTGTCAGGGACTAAACCTTTGCTCATTTCCATGCATCTCTTGACCCCTGCAAGCTTCAATCATTTAGCCACACACTGACCACATGCAGCCACAATCCATTTTTCTAATATGATTGTTTTCATCCAAATGCATATCCTCCTTCCACGGCCACCCATTTCTTCCCTTGTTGATATTAGATCAAGTCTAGCTCAATGTGGGAAGCTATTTGATGGGGTTACAAAATTGTCTGCCTCATCCATTCCCCAGCTTGCCCAGTTCCTAGCAACCAACAAGATTAGACTGTCTGTTTCTGCGTGGTTTGGAAAGACTCGGAGTGCAGGCAGATACCATAATCACATTATACAGATATAATGCATGCATGCAAGCACACAGGATAAACACATATGTGCTTGTACACTCATGCACAGCTACAAACACACACATCCTAACACAACCAATAACTCAGTGATTCAAAAGATGATGTGGATGTAGTTAAAAAAAACTATTCCATCATATTACTCAGACTTGTTGCAAGTTGTTTAGTTCACCCCTTTTAAAAAATTCTACCCTCTAACTGGTAATTTTGTTGGATGTTTCCTTAAGAGCAACTAAATGGAAATAAAAGCAGAATAAAACCCCAGGCCAAGTGACTGTTCAGACATTTGTTTGATCAAGAACCCTATCAGCCCTCGCAGACACCTTATCAAGGACCACACTGTGCAGTGGCGCCGGCAGGAAAACATCCAGGCTGAAGCAACAGCACGCCAGACGAAACTCCAAGCTGGGTTCAATGTGCTGTGGCTGCAGGGACACAAGCGCATAATGCATAACAACATGGAGATAAGACAACAAGGCTGAGAAGGAAACATGATGCGAGATAGATGGGATTAATGTCAAACAGACTGATCCTCTGCAAGGTAAAGTCACTGTGTGACAGAAAAGACAGCTGCACATATACTGGCTTACAAAGCAAAGACTGATGCACTTTGAAGCAGATCCATTCAGCAGCACGCAGCACACACACTGAGAAGGCCAGATCCTCTGAAAATAGACATGTTTTTTGTTGGATGTTACTCTGACTGAATGTGCTCTCTGGAGCCAGGTATTACCATGCAGCGATGATTCAGCCGACAGGCATCTCATGTAAACCTAAACGTCAGCCTTTCCAAATACATTTGAGCGGCTCCCTTGATCTCAGGAAACCTGGGAGAGATGTGTTTTACCCTTTCAGAAACTAAATATTTGACAGTGCAAGAACAAGGAAGTCATCAATATAAGATATGTCATTGCGTGTGACACTGATAATGTCTCTGCTGTTGCCTGATGTTTGCTCTTCGCTCTGCTATCTGTGCTCATGGCTGTGGTGACACACCACGGAGGCAGGTGCTTCGCAGTTGATGCACGCCGCAGATCAGACAAAAAGATTAAGTACTGCCTCAGTCAGCCAGCGCTCCAGCACACAGACCAACAGCCCTCACTGCAGAACTGACTCCCACCATGCATGTCCATGCAGCACACATCCTCCTAATGGAGGATCATGTGCAGAAGCCAATATAATGTGCGACAATCAGACTTGACATTTTCATGTTTTGATGAGCAGTGTATTAGCTGTTTTGCTGAGGTTGGGAAGGTGATTTATTGTTGAGGCCTCTTCACGTCACAGTGAAATTCATCTCAATTGCTGTAATAGTAGTAACTACTTGGTCGACTGATGTACTCAACTTGTCTCCATGCTTGTATTATTTACACCTCCCTGCTCTTTCAATCTATAAAGTATTTTAATGAAGAGGTAAAGAAGGGATCATTAACTAAAAAAATTCAGTTCAATTCAACATGGTTTTAGTTGTAAAACACCAAGTCACAAAAGTTGTCTCAAGGCAGTTTTATAGATACAGTCCAATTCAACCCTTCTCATTTAGTTCGGCTATAATCCAGTTAGGATAAATCTATGATCCACATTAGTCCAATTTATGATAAACCATATAAACCAGTTAAGAAAATTAGCCAGGTAAACCAAAGGATTGCATCAAATCTTCAGCTGGATTCAACCTTCCATCCTGAGCTGCATAAAGACACAACGTAGAGGAAATCCTTCTTTTTATCAGGAAGAAAATTCTACCAGGACCAGAACCAGGAAGGGCGGCCTTCTGTCTGGACCGGTTGGGCCAGCATACAAGCATACATCCAGCAGCTTAACTCGAAGCCAGGGATTCCTGGTAAGAAAGAAGAAGAGAAACACAATGTTAGATATTTCTACATGGAGAGTAAAGAGAACAGAAAGGGGCCCAGTGCATCACAGGAGGTCTCCCAGGAGCCTCGATCTATAACAGTAGGACTAAAGGGATGGATCAGGGTCACCAAGCCAGACCTAATATAGGATTTGTCAGGAAGGAAAGTTTGAAGATGATCTGAATGTAGAGAGGGGGTCCTCATAAAGCCACATTATTTATATCCACATTATTTATATTAAAGAAGCTGCAGGAGCAATATTAGCATTTATTACTTTTTTATATTGCATAATACTAATACTACTACTACTACTACTACTACTAATAATAATAATAATAATAATAACAAAAAGCTCAATCATTTCAGNATAATAATAATAATAATAAAAAGCTCAATCATTTCATTTAAACACACTCATAATCCCATTTCAATCTCATTCATTATAATCCAATTAAGTTTAAAATGTTAGAACTGTATTTACATCATTCCCAATGAATAAAGGTGGGGACAGTGGAGAGGACAAACTCTCCCTAAATAGAGGCCTTCAACAGAAACCAGATTCAGGAGGGACAGCTGTCTGCCTGGCCTGGCTGGAGGCTGAGGGGACAGGATGGAGACGTCAACAAACACAAAAACACCAGAACACAGTCCAGAAAAACCTGCTGAAGGAAAGAAAAAATGTTAATGACAACAATAAAAATATTTAAACATAACGTATCTAGACTTCTGCTTGCAGTGTTCATCATATTCTAGTAAATGCAGCAACTATTTTTCTTATTTATTTAGGTAGTCAATGAACCAAAATGCCTGTTTGCAAGCCAGCAGTAAACAGATAATGCTACAGGAATTAATGAGCAATGATAAGCATCAGTATGGAAACTGGATTTTTTAGCCTGGTTGTGTGTCTGCTGTGTTTGTGCTGATCACAGCTTTCCAGACACATTTGTTTATCTGTTGTTGCATTTTCCCGCCACATGGGGGCACTGTAAAGGAAATGTGGAACAATGTGAGATGCAGGTTGCTTTTGTTAGTGTTGTTGCTGCTGCTTCTGACTGAAGTTAGAAAGCTGCTACAGTAAAGTACCATCTTTTTCAGTGTGACCTCTGAGGTCCTTCTCTTTAAATATCAAGCAAGTAATCAAAGCAGTCTGCATTGGTTGGATATTCATTTGGTGTCACCCCCATCTAGCTGTTTGATGCACTCGTGTTTTTTCTTTTTTTATTCTGGTTATATCTGTCATTTTTTGTAACAGGAGAAAATGTGTCTGTGCCCTTTGGCTTATTCTCTCGCATTAAGTTGTTCCTGCTTTTCTCATCAAACATTTTTCAATAGATGTTCATGCAGTCGCCTGCAGCCCAGAAAGAGGAGACGGTGTCTGTTAGTCATTCATCATCTCCATCATATGCATCATTGCAAAGTCACAAGCTGTATGCTGTATCTCTCTGTCAGAGCCGTTTAAATTGTGAACTTACAATGGAGCATTGTTGAACTTCTTCACTTTGTTGCATATTGCTGTCTGTCAGGGTTGTAACTGCATTTATTTTTATCAGAGGATGGAGACAGCAGAGGCTCCTCATGATGCTAATAAGATGGCATAATCATCAGCTGATTTACTGAAATCTTATAAGTGTATAACTTTATTGCTCCTAATTAAACCAATGCAATTTCAAGCTATGCTGTATTCCTCTAGCATGTACTGACAGCACAAGGTGGAATGCATGTGTGTGTGTGTATGAGTTTGTGCAGGGTTTTGTTTCTTATCAAGAAGCCCTTTCTCCCTTTTATTCTGTTGTCACTTCTGTCGACAGAATTTTATATCGCGGAGGGGAAAGCAAAAGCAGAAAGCACTCCTCGCCCCGTCTAATCCACCGGGCTGCAACCGTGAAAGTACAGAAGGGTGGAAAAGATAACTTCCCTCTGGGGATGCTGCCAGGCACAACTCTTCATCACCGCCTCCCTTCAGCTTTGTTCTCTCTCAAATTTATGAATAAAAATGCAGTCAAAGTTTTGCCCAGTACCTAAACAGCATTTTATCCTTTTCATGCTTTGAATGGAACTTTGACTATTAACTCTAAAAGGGTGATGGATTTTCTACTTACCTACCTAAAGTGGATTAGCCCAGTTTATGACAACAGTATCATAGAGGTGTAATACGGTCCACTGTCTTCAAAGTCACCTTTTGTCCCTGAAAGCCAATCAACAATCTGGCAGCTTAATCCGTCAGAAGGAATGGATGAAATTAATTTGTACTGGATGAGAATGAAATGCTAGAAATGACTAGAAAAGGTTCAATAATACCCCATGGGTTATATGATTAGGTTTTTTTTCATTGGTTCCATCGCTGTGGCAAAAATAATGTTAAAAAGAATAAATCATTTTGATTGCACTAATTTAGATTTTTGGTGAGAAGACTGCACGGATTCACTCTTATCTTTTATTTATTTCTTCGTTTAAAAATATAAATGACAGATTGATTCATTAAACTGTTTTGTGCCTAATATTATACTGACGAAATGGCATCAACTATTAAAACAATAAATAAATAGAAAAAATTCTCACAGTGTACAATTTCTAAAATTTAAAAGAAGAAAATGCTTTAAAAAGATCCAAAACAGAAAGGTTCACTAACCAGGAAAACAATAAACTGTCTTTCCCAGTTCTTGTTTATGCCATTTGTAAATTAATAATATAAACTTCCTGCAACAATATTTACTGGCAATAGATCTTGTATTGTTTTTTCTATTTTAAATGGAGCCACATTTGTAAGGAAAATGCATTTGTGGGATGAGCAGTAGAGGTGAGTATGTGGGTTGTGTCCATGCCAAATCTTGCCAAATCTTCTCCACAAATGCCGAACAGCTGATTTTGCTAATGAGTTTCTGGTACCCCAGGTGCCACCAATCAGGTGCCGGTGAGCAGGGACCCTGCGACAGTGGTGAGTTGATGTCTGCTCCAAGCATGTTTGACTGATCCGGGCACGGCCCGGGTCATAGAGTCACTTGAAGCTGTTGTTCTGTAAAATCAAGTTGCAGCATTATTTGGAGTGAGACCCGGTAACATCTCCAAACTGAAGGTATTCCACAGGGAATGTCAGAGACAGGCAGCAAAGTGGGGTCCCAACAGGACGTCTCCACAAGCCTGTGTCCTCACTCTGTTAGCACTTAGGAACCGTATACAGTCTTCTACAGATTTGCAGTCAAGGTTTGCAGGACGATACAGCCGACAGTTCTGTACCTGTTTGGAAGACAGTGCACTTAGCCAAGCTCCAGTCTCAAAGGGCTGCCAGGAGGACTGTCATGAGTGTCTGTTTGCACTGGTGTCGACAACATGTTCACTGGAACCTGGACATGTAAGCCGCATTATGTTCAGTGATGAGTTCAGATTCTTTCTACAGCAGTTGGATTGCAGGAGATGGTGTGGAGAACACCTCCCAGAAGAGAAAGTTGCCCCCACAGAGCAGGGCTTGTCAGAGACTACCTCCAGAAGCTGGGAGTGAGGAGAATGCTTACAGCAGTACAGACCTCAATGTTGGTATCAGAGGGACCAACGCAACCACATTAGCAGACTGGTTATAGATGCAAGTGGAAGAATGGCTGTGTGTAACCAACCAGCATGATGAGGAGGTACCAGGATGTTGTGGTTGTGTATGGTTCTTCCACATGATACTGAGACCCCTGTTTGTTAAATAAAGACATTGTGAAATTACCAACATATGTTGTTTCTTCATACTTCAAGAGTCAACAGCAGAATCAATTTTTCATGGAGGCAATGCTGCAGTTTATCCTATAAATGCATTTTCTTTACAAAAGTTACACTTTCCAGTAGCATAAACTCTAATTTACTGACATTTTGTGTTTATTTAAGATTTAAAAGATCTTTTAATCTAAAAACTATTGGTAATAAGATATTGATGCTACCTTAGACAGTTGTACCAACACAGACTGAAATACGGGTAACCAAACAAAGATGCAGGCACAAGACGTGAAGACACAGATTTTCTTTGCTGCAATAAAACTGCAACAGCAGCCCTGAGATTAAAATCAATAGTCATCTTAAAGCACTTGAAGTGGAACTGAGGAATTCTCATAATTTTCCTCTCAAGAGATTTCAAACACATTAAATGACATGCCATTGAGAGCAAATATTTAGCCAAACGTGTTTGAACAGCAACAATGAGGAGAAGAGGGGACGTTTTCTGCTTTAGACAGTATACATGTTATTTATTAGATCCATGTTAAAATAAAATATGCAGAAGAGCTCTGTCATAGTGGTGCCACAGGATTGATTTCATTGTTATCATGAAGACGTTGTTGTGGCATCAACTATTTATATGACCCATCAATGATAATACAGTAGTATTGGAGGTTTAGCTGTTATCTGCCCATCAGATGGTGAACTGCTGAGTCTAGCTTTTCCAGTCCATAGGTTGTATTTGAGCACACTGTATGTACGATAAAGAACAGCACTGTCCAGACTGCATAAGTGTGTGTGGATGGATGAATGTGTCTGCTGGTGTAAAACTGCTTTAGGAAAGGGCTATGTAGAATATTTACTACTTAGGTTTCAGTAACTGTTTATTAAAAATGTCATTTCTTTGAAAATGCATGAAAAGTATGAACGACTGATGCTTCATCTGAAGATTTTTAATCCTTCATCAAAACTGAGTCTCTGTTTACACAACATTACCACATAAAACCCAACACTTTGTCCTGCATTTAAAAAACAGAGTGAAAAAGAGTGAAAATTATCTCTGTGTTGATGGAAATCATCCTAGAAACAATATAGTGTACATGCCAGGTCTGTGTGGGTGGGAAAAATTGGCAACGAGACACCCCATGTGTGCACTACATCTTTAAGTCAGGAAGACACAACACATGTTGTCCTAAGTCTTATCCAGAGGCATCTTTTGGTGACCCTCTGTGTGTAAGGAGATGTATTGATTATCTGGTGCATGCAATGGCGACGGACTGGGGGGATAAACAGTGCTGAATTTTGCATTAAAAGTAATGATGGATATTCTTCAAAGGTCCTATCACCCCTTTGAAATTGTGGAGAGTGGTTTAGTCCAAACCTGCATGGTGGGTTCAACAGAATTACGTACATACAAAGTGCAGCCAAACAGACATAGGACGTTATGGCTTTCCCTAAGGAAGAGAAATCTGGATACTAGAAATAAAGAGGGAAATAAAATGGAGCGAGGGGAAGCAGCTTCTTCCTTGTTTCGTTGAGGAGAGAGGTGAGCAGCACACCTGAACTAACACACAGTTTGATCTGATATCAGCAGCAGGTGTCTCAGAGTAAAGGCAGGATGTTAGGTGTCATTTTGGGACAACACTGATAAATGACAATTAGAAATTCACCAAAGTTATTGACGACAATCATAAAAACACAGACCTCATGGTAAAAACTGTTTATATTTATATTAATATTTTAGCCTTTTCCCAGTGATCGGTTATTTAGTATCAATGGATTTCTTGTAATTTCAGATTTTGAAATGCCACTATTGTCATGCTATGTGAAAACATGAATGCAGCAGACCTCCAGAACGGGAATGGTGATAACAGATTATCTAGCATTATTTAAAAATTAATCAATTGAAACAGAAGAGGACAATATTCCAACTTTAAGGCCTTGATGGCTGATTAATACGACAGCAGGTTAAGATAATCTTGCATCGTTGTGCTTGTATGAAGTTTGTCATCACTGTTGCAGACTAATGCAGACGAGTGTCCATCAGAGGACCCAGGACGATGGTCGGAGAAGCTGCTAATATAAAAATGGATGAGTAAAGTCTGTGAGGGAAGTTTGACTTTCATTAGGCTCATTTATTATGATTTTTTTCCATTTTGAGGTCAAACAATAATTGCATCTGTTATCTTTTAACATGGATGTGGTGAGTTGGCGACCACTTAGTGGTGCATAGTAACCAAGCAGGGGTTGTTGTCTGCTGTTGTCTGTTCCAGAAAATGAATAAAGTTGGCTGCTAATGAGTAGCACAGAAAAAGTACCGAGCACTGTGTCAGCCTGGTGTGTAAATGTGCATGCAACAGATCGACCAAGCAAGAACACAAGAGTATCTATTATCTTTGTCTTTAACCATGGGAAAAATTTACCAAAATTTCGTGCTATGTCGCCTAGCGTATGTAATCCATGCATCTGTGCTGCCGGCATTGATGTTAAACAAGGTGAAGGTTTTACTCTAAGGGACCAAATAACTTAAAAAGATTCAGCAGCATAGCCACAACACAGAGGTCCGCCATTGTTGCTGTTGTGGTGCAGTTACAGGGTGTAAACAGGGTCTAAGTGCACCAGTGCAGGACAACATGACAGACGTCATCCTTCTTGAAAGAATTTGTCTTGCATTTCAAGAAAATTTCACTCTGGACTTCGTTTTCAAACCTTTGTGGTTTCGTCCACTCAAAACTCTGTCACAGTGGAAATGAGAGCGTAAAACTTAAGGGTTTTACTGTCTTAGCATCGCTGTGTAAACGAGTTGGTTGGTTCATCAGGTGACAAGAGCCAACCAATCACAGCAAAGCTTTGTTATCACAGTAAACATCACAGCAGACTTTCATTCATGTTAAATCACAAAAAGTCCCTAAAATATTCAAATCTGATTTTCTTCCTGATCTCAAGTAGACATTTAAATGGAAAACAATAAAAATAGACTGTAGCACATTCAAAACAGATGGACAAAGTTCCACGTTTTATCTTCAGTGCATTACACAGTCACTGTATTTATGTTTGATCTGTACCATCAGTTTGTATTGATACTATTGGATTGTTTATCATTGAATCTATGTATTTATGTACATCAGTTTACAGTAACATATCTAATATTTAATGATTTATACCTTCACCAGTCTCAACATGCAGAAAGGCTTTGATAACACAGTTTAGCTTCTAAAAAATAAATCTTCAGAGTCAGAAAGAAAATTCTCCCAAGTCTGAGATAAATGTTAGAACGTTGACTGAGGATTAAAACTCTTGTTTTTTTTATCTACAAAGCTGCCTGTGTGCCATACTTTTTTTCTTTGTTTTTCTTTCTTTTTTTAAAAGAAAAAGCTTTAATGATCAGTGAATTACTACATGTAAGTAATGAGGCATGTCGGCTGTGGAAATAATTAATAACATTGATGGACGGTGCTGGTGGACTCAGCAGGCAGATTATTCAGACGAGAAGAAAGAAACTTTTTCCATCTTTATTAGACCGTACAGTATATGACAAAGTTACATCGCTCTGTGTCTGTTTAGTGTCTGTCTTTATTTTCTGTTGTGTGAATGAAGCCCAGAACTTTCCCATCAATATACCCCCCTGGACGTTTGCTGCAAACTAGTTAGAATAATAGTCAGCACACTATATATTTGGATCAAGGTTGCTTCTGATTTATTCACTTTTGAATAAATTGATCATTGCATTGCAACGATCTTTGTTCCAAATGCTTCTGAGTGAAACATCCATATTGGTGGAGGAGTGGACAGCTGTAAGGACACAATGAGTCCACAAGATGGTGTATCTAGGGCCATATGAAATCAGTTTTATTTTTTCCAAAATGCTCTTTTAATTTTTCCCATATTTAATGTTTTTTTGGTTTTTAATTTTTGAGAATTAGGTTTTTAGCATTTTAAAAAAACTTAACTCGAAGACAATGTATTAAATATTGAAATTTAGACAATTTGTTCAGTTATAACTGAAAACTTTAATGCTTTCACTTTTAAGCACATTTAAGGCAAAAACATGGCACTAGTTTCTCTTGTGTCCAACAGAACAGAACAGACTTTTTCTCACATTGTCAAATCACACTTATTTTGGTAAAAATGCCACTAGTTCTTTGTAAGAAGTAAATAATTCAGAATAGGCCTTTTAATATTCATCTTCAGAAGTTGAAAAAAAATAATACCTGCAACAGTCCATGAAATAAACAGTACATTTTGTAATGTGTGTGTGTCTTAGTTGTTCTACCTATTACAGCCATTATTACTGTAGATAGTA
>CM047989.1:26492877-26505488 GCA_026261665.1 Melanotaenia duboulayi | reverse complement strand
AGAGCTACGATTAAAGCGTTATGACAAGTGCAACATGCTGCTATAGCTCATGTTGTCACATCACAAGGAATCAGTAGAGTTGAAGTCCCCATAAAGTCAAATTTGACGTTTACATGTAAATAATTTGTCTGCACAAAGCATTTCATGTCATTTAGAACAATAATGAAAAGAAAAACTGTGTTTAAGGTTTTATTACATTTCAGTGTTTTTATTTAGTTTTTGTTTTTTTCGGGAATACCGTGTTGTGGGTGCATTTTATTTGTTTTAAACTACCTAAATGGCCGATTGTGATCTATTGAGGAAAATGCTGCTCTCTAAAGGTGTGGTGTGTAACTATAATAAGGTCAAATTGTACTATCTTGGTTATCCTGCTCTAATGACGGATTACACAACTTCAGCAGATTTTCTCAGACGCGCCTTGTATTGACGGCTAATCCAGCATCCATTTTGCATCCTACCTGTACTGTGAGATTGGGATTCTTGTCTTATGTCCTGCTCTTTCTCAGTCTCTTTTTGTTAATCTCTTCTTCCAATAATGTCTTCTTGTGTTTCTTTGCTGATTTAGTCATGGTGCGCATTCAAAATGGCTGGTGTGTTGATATCCGTTTGCTAGCGCGTGATGCGGTGCATGACGTGAGACTCAGCTGCAACATTACGCACCGTCCTGGAANCGTGAGACTCAGCTGCAACATTACGCACCATCCTGGAAGAAAAAGTTGTAAACTGCAGTTTCTCAGCCTCAGGATGCTGCTGGGCAGTGACGTCTCCAGAAATGTACATAATAAATGTCACTCTGTCATCAAAATGAATCAAGAGCTCAGAGATTGCATTATAGCACACAAAATCATGGTCTGGCTTCCTTGTTGTGCCAAACAAATTTGCTTTCCTAAGAGATCTTAGTAGATAGAGCTTTGTGGATTTAAAGCCTCCCTTGATTCTTGAGTATAGTTATTTATTTCAACTATTGCTAAGTTATATATGTATACTGGACAACGGGAAACAAAGGAAGGGGGGGAGTGAAGAGGAGAAAAAGGTAATAGATAAACACCAGATAAAAGATAACAACAAAACAGAAAAACCCAACAACCAGCTGCTACGCTTGTGAGGAAACACAGAAGATATGATAAAAACAACAGAGAGCTGAAGACAGTCTTCAGACAACAGAGGGACAGCCAACCCTGAGGCAGTATACTTATAAATACCTGAATTAAGTGCATCTTACTCTTACTAAATCCAATCATGATTATTCATGTTTCATGTGTGATATAGCTATAAAAGAAGTCGGCTATTTTCTTGTGGTAACAGTTTTGTATCATCTGCATAATTAGTCAATGACACAAACTGCTTTCAAAAATGAGTTATTCCTTTTCTTTTTTTTTTTAAGTTTATCCATACAATAACTGTCCAGTCCTCTTTTTAAGATAATTTTTTGCTAGCTCAGGGCCAACATTTACAAAGAACTGATTAAAACTGCTTGCTACCTCATCCACATTAAGATTTTCAATGTCATTTAAAACAAAATCTTTAAGTAAATTGTTTTGTTTAGCAACATTTCTTATAATAGTGTTTAGTATATTCCATATCCCCTTATATTGTTTTTATTGTCCTTTACTTTTTTGTTATACTATTCGTATTTGCTTAATCTGATGATGTTTAGTTAATTTGTTCTTATCTTTTTTTATATCTGAGGCTGCACAGTGGTGTGGTGGTTAGCACTGCAGCTTCACAGCAAGAAGGTCGCTGGTTTGAGCCTTAGCTGGAGGAGGCTCAGTGGGCTTTCTATGTGGAGTTTGCATGTTCTTCCCATGTATGCGTGGGTTCTCTCCAGATACTCTGGCTTCCCCCCACTGTCCAAAGATAGGATGTTGTGTTAATTGGTCTCTCTAAATTTTCCTGAGGACTGAGTGTGAGCGATTGTTTGTCTCTATGTTGACCCTGCGATGGACTAGCAATGTTTCCAGGGTGTACCTGCCTCTTGCTAATAGCTGGGATAGATTGTTGCTATCCTGTGACTCTGAACTGGACTAAGCTGTACAGAAAATGAACAAATACATATTTTTTATTCATCATCTTTGTCTACTGTTCTCTGCTTTATGATGTTCTTGTAGAGTAATTTTTTCTTTTAAAAGACTTTTAAACATTTAGTCAACCATAGACTGTTCTAGTGTTTTAATATACTCTTTAACGGGACAGTGCTTATCATATATCGAAGTAGATGAAGTCAATAATTTATTATATGCATTATTGACATCTGCTTCCTCATATATTGCATCCCAGTCCTTTGCCATTAAGTTGTGTTTTACAGTAGCTATTGCCTCCTGTGTCCTAATTTGTGAATGTTGTTTATGTTCCTCTATTTCAATTCTAGTTATTGTCACATACTGTGAATACTGTAAGGTGATCAGCGATTTTACTAATTAGTTAGGCCACTTATTATCTTGTTTTCTGTTACATTGGTGAATATGTTTTCTATCAGAGTGCCAATATGAGACTTTATTCTACTGTGTGTAGTGGAAATCCAAGGTAAATGACAGAAAAATTGAATATGTAATTAAAAAGTGTTTTTCTATTGGTGTCTAATCACTTAACAAAATAACTGTTATGTTTTGATTTCTCTTAGAATGAGTCATTTATATCTACTTGCTGTGGGTCCACATACCAGCTGCCATATGCAGAACTTCATACAACTGTGTGTGAAGCTTTAAAACTGCAGTACTGGTTTTCTTAGGAGCTAGAGCATCGTCTGGGAAGAGTAATGCCTTAAGAGGACCATAGAAGAAGTCAGTACACATGTACACAGTGTTGAAGTAGTC
Organism: Melanotaenia duboulayi; assembly: GCA_026261665.1. Lineage (NCBI taxonomy): Eukaryota > Metazoa > Chordata > Actinopteri > Atheriniformes > Melanotaeniidae > Melanotaenia > Melanotaenia duboulayi. The sequence goes on along the minus strand of CM047989.1, from coordinate 26,502,675 downwards.
ATCTGTAGTGCAGTCATTGCTGCACCTGAGGCCACAGGATTCACTCACACATTAAAACGTCTTGATGTCTGGAAGATGTTTGGGTATTGACGGCCACCGTACATTCACAATTTGGCATTTCAAGTCATTTTTATGACTAGATGTCAGTAATTGCTACACACTGTACCTTTAACTGTCTCATTCCCATGTCTTAGCAAGCTATAGCCAGGACTCGGTCATGTGCAGCCAAAGATGATTACTTTTTCTATCATTGACACCACACTGGCTCCGATTGTGTTATATATCAGCAAATGTTATTTTCTTGTATCAACCGCTGGCTCCTGAAACGTCAAATCATTTTCCGCTGAATAAATCATATTGTGATCAAACTCCATGACAAAACCACTCCTAGTGGTTTGTGAAGCTCTAGGTTTAGCATCTTGCTTTGCTGCTGGGTTGGAAGCGATAATTGCTGCTGCAGAAGGTGAAGCTGGATGGTGATCTTTGACCTAATTGTCTTTATACTGGTGATTAGAGCTGAATCGAGATGACACCACTGTGACTTTTGGGAAGAATTTATAAGTAATTCTCAGTAATTCATGAGCAAAGTTAACATATTTGTAGTGGGAGCCAGAGATGATTTGGAGCCAGTCGTATTACATGCATAGCTACGTGTCTGACACTTCATGCTACATACAGATAGGGTTGTAAATGTGTGCATGCCAGAAGCAGATGGGCTCACTAAAATGAGTCTTTTTTGGCTTGTTTTTCATATAAATCTTCTCTATGCTGGAGGCCAGAGTCTGTTTTCTGCTATCACCAGTTCCTCCATGGTCCTCTCAGCTTTGAAATCAGATTGGAAAAATGTCACAAATCCTGTGGAGCCATGTGTGACTCAGGACTATCTGCCTCTGTATTGTCTGAGCCAATGCTTTCTCAGAAGTTGTTAGCTTAATGTGCTTGTGTGCTATGGGTGCTGTCAGACTATATTCAGAGGTTAATGGACGCTCTTGGGAGAAATGGAGCTTTACCTTACAGCTTCATAAACGGTCGGTATGTAAAGGATTCACACTGAGAGCCTGTAAAACATTGTATTTATATGACGGTTTTAGCTTCAAAGTCAGACACTGCTTTTCTACAGGATCAAACTGCCATTTGATTTTACAGTTGACTTTTTAATCAAAGGTTTGCCCATGTCAGTGCAGAGCCTCAATCCACAGCTGAAAGAAAAGGATTGTCTGATTCAAAACGGTGCTTCAAGCCAGCGAGCTCCCTCAGAGCATAAATCATTGCACACAGTGGGAGCAGCATATTTTGCTGAAGAAGCAATGACGCTGTAAACTTTTGAACACTTGTCATCTTTCACTCGTTGGCAAACAATCACATCACCTGCAGCTCCGGCTTCCAGCAACTCGCTCCTCCGTCGGATCCCTCCCTGTTTCTCAATATTTCACCATCTCATTAATTCTACATAGTTACAGTTGTGCCGCACAGAATTTCTTTCCATCTGCACTCTGGATTATTCTGCTGATAATCTCACATGTCTTTGTCAGGAAAAGGGAGGAATCAGCACACTGCCAACAAAAAATGAAGTCAATTCATTTCAAAGTGACCTGTCACCTTCTAATAAAAAACTATGAATAATTATTACATTAATTTATTTCTTCCTTTTGCTGGCAATTGTATAATAAATCATTCTTTTCAGTTAAACTGGGAAATTATTGCTTTCCATACTGTTAAGTCGCTACTTGAAATTGAATTAGACCTGGCTCTCACCTTTACTTTTGAGTCACATAAATTAGGTGCACAGCAAGACTCGAACTTGACTCCTCAGTGAGGGAGGAGTGGTGTTGGTGGTGGTTGGGGGGGGACTCCACTTTATTACACTCCTGTAGAGTTCACAACACTGTTGCATCTCTGCGAGCTGTACCCCACAGCTACCCAGATGGCTCATGCATCTGCAGAGCAAAGTGCTGTTAGAAAGCAGCACCGCCACAGACTCCTGCTGCTGCCCTGAAAACAGACAAACACAAGCTGTGGATAAGCGTCAGTGTTGTAAAGCAGTTCATGGCAGAAGCAACTGGAACAATACTCTTCCAATGCCTCTGTTTGTTTTCTGAAAGTTGCCGGCTGTTTGACTAACCATTAGCAAAAATGAGAAGATGGAGCTGAGTAGCGTTGCAATGGAAATGACTGAACCTAGACTGCAGATTGTGACATAAAAACCTGCTTCAGTGTTATGTTCTGTGCCATCACAGCCAGAATAGCCATAACATTTGCAACAAATGAGAATGGTTTTCATTTGTTCCATTTTAAAAGAATTGTGGATGTTCATTAGGTTTTGTTTGTTTGTTTGTTTGTTTGAAAAATTAAAGAAATTTCTGTCATATAAAAAACTTCAGCCAGTTCTGGATCGATGTTGCATATTAAATCCTCTGACTTACCTTGGTTAGTTCTGGTTTTTGCTTTCTTCTTTTTTTAAAGCTGTGGTTCTGCACTGAACTGTAACTGTTAATTAGTCAGCCTCTTGGTAGAGTAGATTTTTCAGACGTTATAATAAATCTCATTAAAAATTGGAGGAAGTGAACCTGCCTGAGCCATCTCTGAATGTAATCTCAGAAGTAAGTGTTTATTATCCCATTGCTTTTTAAAGTTTTAAACATCTAGCTATTATTAATACACTATTAACTATTATCTCTTTACACTTACATATTTTTCTGTATTACTACTACTTTACTTTTTTTATTTGCTGAATTTACATAGTGATACTGGACCTGACTTGGGGGGCAAAAGAAAGGAGAGAGTGTCAAAAAATAAGAGAGAAAGAGGAGAGGAGAAAGGAGACTAAGAAACAAAAGACAGAAAACAAGCACAGCTGTAGAGTCAAACCCAAACAGACTAAGCAGACAACCAGCTGCTACAGAAAACATCCTATCGTCTCTATAAGAAAACACAGCAGACACTCATCAGGAGCACCTGCAGGGACAAAGATCGTTCAAATGCAACCACGCCTCCTCCATGAATCTGAAGCAGATAGCGAGGCCTCCAACCACCAGACAACAGGCAGCCACCACAGAGCACAGAACCACGCACCCACCCAGAAGGATGCAGAATTTATTATTATTATCGTTGCTGCTCCAATGAATGTTAAAATGCAAGTGAACATTAATTCCATTGCTTTTTTTAAACATATGGTCTATATTAGATTTGTTTTATCCTTTGTTTTTCATTTTGTTTTCCTTGTTAAATGTGTGAATGCCTTCATGTCAGTACTTGCCACTAAAATTTTTGCAGTTACTTCTTAAGACTTCAGTATTTTGAACATATGTAAATGCCAAATTAGGCTTGAAAATTTTCCAGTTAGCCTTTCCGTTTGTCAGGCTTTCAGCACTTTTAAGCAAGACTTATACCTCTGCAGCCTCACAGCAACAGGCTGAATATGTGTCCGGTATAATAACTTAACACCAGGGTTTCCTCAAGGGATTTTTTTTTTTAAATTGTGGGGTGACTAGTTTACTTATTACACTCTGGTGCTGCACGAAAATGTATTGCATGTGGTATTTATAGAAATTGGCACAAGCCTGCCCTGCCATCAAAGTTTCATGCTAAATATGAAATAACTCAACTGTTCATTGCACACACACACACACACACACAAAAACAACAACAACAAAAAAAACAAATACCCCACTGCCCACATAACAAAGTTCTTGCTTCTCTCAGAATATGTGGCAAGCTTTTCACCGCTCTGTCACCTCTTGGCCATAACTGTCGAGTGAGCCAAAGTAAAATGGATAGTAAGTTGAGACACCAGTGTTTGGTTTTTTCAAAATCATATTATTTGCAGAGCAGTGTCACATTTCCTGAGAACAATTTCTGAAAAAAAAAAAAAAGTCATGGTGGCTTTTACCTTGCTGTGATGGTGCACCACGTAGCGGAAACCCTGAAAACTTTCAGCTTCACAATAGTATAAAGAACAAACCTGGGAGAATGAACAGGCTAAGTTAGCATACCAAGCCTGTGACTCCAACAAGCAAGTTACCGGTAAGCAAGTTCACTAAGCACCTGATCTCATTCCACATCACTGAATCCATTGAATTCTTCATCCTCTGTGTCGTTTCTGAACAACTCCCCCAACTGCTGCACGATTACCATTTTCGGCTGCATATTTAACCACCTGTAGTTTGTAATCTGCAGAATAGGATTTTCTTCTTGGGGCATTTTGTTTGTGTTCAGTCTTTCTCAGTTGTTTAAGTTTTTTCACTGTTTTTCAGTGAAGCCTGGAGCACCTTCTTGCNTATATATTTATATATATATACATAAGTCGCACCAGACTATAGGTCGCAGGACCAGCCAAAGTATGAAAAAAAAGTGACTCATAGTCTGGAAAATACAGTAGTTTTGCTTCCTGCTTTGGTTCACTCCAGGTTTCAGTCACTGATTGCCTCTAAGCTGTTTTGGCTTGGGCATCACTTCCCTCTGTTTGAATGCTGCAAAGTTTTCTTTCTTCCTCACTAAATCATGGCCCCTTAACTTATATTGTTCCCATTCAGTTTTTTTTTCCTAACAGTGAAGTCATATTTATATTCTTGTTTTAGTTTTCATCATAGCTGTTACTTCATTCTTAGAAAAGTACTTTCTTTTTATCTTGTACATGTTGCGTTTTGATTTCTGCTTTAAATTGATGGTAGATTCAGAATCACCTACTATAAGAAAATTAATAAGGCAATCCTGCTGTTTGATCAGGACCTCTCTGGGTAACAAATCAATGGAAAAGAAGCATGTTTAGTATTGCTTTTTTGTTAATGCAGTGGATAAAAGTAGTGCAGCTGTGTTTGGACACCAATATTTCCCTATTTTAATTTCCAAAACATCAAATATTGCCATTCTATTACAACCCCTGACATCCTTGGTCACAACAATATCGGACGACATTCCTCAATGAAAGATGCTCATGTGGGATATGTACATACCAGATACAGCATATAACAACATTCAAACAACATCTGATTTCATGAGAGTAAGTGTTGATAAGGCGCTGTCAGAAAGTATTTTATTCATGACGCATTTCCAACCCAACCAGGGTTGGAGCTAAAGAAGTGGACAGGGTGGCACTGGTCACAAAACATAGCAGTGCTAACTATGCTAGCACTAGATTAGTTTTAAGATAATGTAGGGAAATGTCATATTTAGTTTTCAGTGAGTGTATTTAGGGACTACACACAAACTCCGTTTATCAAGATTATCACATTGGAGCTGAAAATAAACTATAAAGATGCTCAAAAAACACCTCTGTATCTATGTTAGCACTCACTAAGCTAGTGCTACATGATCTGGTTTAATTTAAAGAAGAGGCTAGCAAGGCTGCTAGCTGGTTTTAAAGTAGCTACAGCAAGAAAATGTGACAAATATATCCTGTAACCAGTCTGATTCTGTACAGGAAGATGTAAGGATGAAAAGGAACAGAGATATTTCTAACTTTTTAAAAAGAAGAAGAACACAGTTTAGATTGAGACAAACCCCAGCCCCATGTAGCAGTAACCCCACAGCTTCAGATGCACTAGCCATACCAGGACCACCACCAAACAATACACCACATCACGATCTAGTCTACCACCACCACCAGACAATAGACCAGACCAGGTCCCCCTACTACCACATCAGGATCCAGTCTGGCACCACCATTAGACAGTAAACCAGAACAAGTCCCCCTACTACCACATCAGGATCCACGTACTGCACTCCAAAACAAACAGCTTACCTTATCACAGTAGTGGATGAGAGTGTGTGTTACAACGAGGATTACATTAATTTATTTTCTTACTGTATGACGCCTCTGATAAAGTCTTGCCCACTGCTCTATGACAAGTTCTTTGTGAAGTGAATGGACGGGAGGTGGAGGAAAGTCTCCGGACCCATAAACATGAAAACAAATTGTAAACAACTTACAGCAGACATGCTATCATTTTAATTATTTCTTGTTTACTTACAGTTTGTTTTAGAAAAAGATTAAAAATATTTATCGTAATGACATTTTACAGGACATTGTGGATGCTTCTATAAACTTAGTGGGCAGTTTTGCGCTTAGCTGCACACATTATAAGAACTTCCAAAAGAAATTATTCTGTGAGAAACCAAACTAAATACGCTTTTGATTTTCTGTGTGTGGGAGTTGATGAGCTCAGCTTCCTCTGGAGAAGCACTGATTCATTGCCTGTCACCGGTTTCACAAATACTTCAATCACAAAGAAAGACTTGGATCCAAATTTGGGTCCAACTATTGATAGAAAATAAAGCTGATGAGGATCCCAGAGTTTACACAACTAATCAGCTTGGTCTGTAAAAAGGCTTTGAGTACACTGAAGCTAAATACAGTTGATTTTTGTTGTTGTGCTGGTCACTGGAACAAAGCATTCTCCCAAGAGTTCAGTTGGAATGTGATATAGACTCTATGGAGGAAATTATTTATTATTACTAAATAAAGCCTTAATGATTGAGTCTCAAGTCAAACAGAGACTCATCCTGGAGGATGGAGTTAGGTCCCAGACTCTGGTGGTATGGGATCTCCAAAATCCCATTCTGATATATCTGTCTAGCATGTTGTGCCAGTCACAGGAAACACACATTTTCTACTTTTGGTGATGAGTTTCCTTAAAAAGAATCAGTAAAAAATGCAAAAACTTATATAAAAAAAGAGAAATCCAGTCAATTAAGTCCCATTCTACTAAGCATTTAAAAACTCAGAATATCATTGCTGGAAACTCACTCTTCTTGGTTTTGCATTCTGATATTGGTGAGAACACTGAGGGGTTTCCTGTTAGGGATTTGATTTCAAATTATCAAATAAGGTGAGCAGACTAGGATTTGTGCTCTCCCTGGTGAATGGGTTTGTGTGCCATTGAGCTACTTTTCATTTTCTAATTTCTTTCTCTCTGTCTGTCTTTTACAGCCACACTGGGAACCCTGGAATTTAGTTTGCTGTATGACCAGGAGAACAACGCCCTGCACTGCACCATTAACAAAGCCAAGGTAAGCTATCCTGACTTCTGCATGAAGTTTGTCCATAAAAAAGTCCCCCTTAACCTTTTTTAGGCCTTTGATTGTAGCTAATATGGTAATAAAATGTGCATTTTATAAGGGAAACCCAGTTTACTCATGATTTACTGGAAAATCTTCTGTAACTTAATGAAGAATACAGTAAAATCAAGTGCAGTTCAGTTTGAACTGACACATTTCATATGTTCTCAGAATAAATACTTGGTAAGACAAATAGTTTTCCAGGATCCCTTTCTTGTGTCAGCCTACACTGTTATTACCTCTGCCGGGGGTGATGGATGGTTTTTGATTAAACTTTCAGGAAATCTCAGAAATGGAATAAAAAACAAGTGTTTAGATTTTGGGGGTGATCCGGATCACCGCCTGGATGCAGGAATTTTGAAAGGATTCTTTACTATGGGGAGATAGGGATAATTTTGCCATTAGAGTGTCTAACTCAAAAATAATGCCTACAATCATTGGCAAAAACACAAACCTGACAATGGCTTGGTGGATGTCTGTGCTCTCTGAGAGCAATATTTCCAACTGTGCCAGTGTGACTGGTACTGTTTTCACCTAGTCTTTTGTCAGGGAAAACTGATGTTTACAATATTTTTTCCATTACTTTCAGTGGGTTTCCTGTCTGTCTGTAAACACAGACAGCTAATAGAGTAGTGTCACAGTCAAGCAAGATACAGGATACATGCATACTGATAAAAACCTACGGGTTTCTGAATAAAAACCTCAGACAGAGTAAATTTTATCCTTCTGGCTCATCATCTGTCTCACTGAGGATCATAAAACTGGCATGAAATAAAAATCATTTCAATTCAGTTTGTTTGCTTTCCGCCACCTTAACAGTGCTTCAGTCCAAGCAAAGAAATATACAACCTTTCATTATAGCCACTATAGTTACTCTGTTTTCTCCCTTCAGTTTAATAAACATCTTCTTCCTGTTAGTACAGCTCCACCTTGCCCCGTGTTAATGACTGGGATCAAGATTTGGTTTTTTTGGTTCATTGTGTACTGTTTAAAGCCAAGCTTTAATAAAAAAAAAATAAAAAGAGAGCTTTGTGGGTGTGTAGTTTGAATTACTCTGCAAGGGTGGAGGTTTGATTTTGACATTGGTAGTGATAAAAGGGACCTACTGAGGCTCCTGGAAGACAAATGTTTTGTTGTACTCAATGTGTGCCTCAGTGTGTCTCAGTTCTGGTCCTCTTGTTTTACTACATGACAACATACCTGATTCAGATTAACGGATGAGTTAGATGAAGGGAAAGTATGGATTTTAAATGGACTGGATTTTTGACTTTTAACTTATTCTGGTAAACAGTTGGTTGAAGCACTCATAGTTCCACCAGCTGGTCTGATCCCTGCCCAAAACATCTCTACTATCCTTATGTCTAAAGCATATTACTAACAAATGAAATTTGAATTTGCATCCAATAACATGCTTTTCTGAGCTAAATCCCTACGTTACATTTGGTTTGATGAAACTTTGGTGCAATATAATATTAAGTAGCCAGGATGATTGTTATGTAATCTATAGAGGAAAATTCTAATAAATACCCTAAACTGTCCATCCATAAGCGTTGGTCTAATGATTTCAGGGCTATGCAGCCCCCCAATTCTGTGTTTTTCTTCAGGTCAGGAAACTTTTCTACTCTATAGATCTGATTTTCCTTGTTGAACATTTTCTTTATAGTGAACTGCTGCTGGTAAAAAACCAGTCTTCCTTTTGATGTTTTAGAGCTCTGAGATAAGAAAAAAAAAACAACAAAAAAAAAAAAACGACAAAAGAAACAATTGACAGACAAGAAGCAAACTAAATGTTGTATATTTTTGTAATGTTATGTAATTCATATATTTGTATTATCTTCTTTTTACTTTTTATATATTTTCTATTTTTCTGTTTGTGCCATTTTTTTTTATTAATATTTAGTAATGTTCCCTTTTTTGGTATATTTTGCAGTTTAGGAACAAAGTTTTATTTATCATTTTTCAAATATTCAGAGAAAAAGTTTTATGCTTCTTATTCAGTTTTTTCAGTTATTTACTAATTAGATTTTTGCAGGAATGGCAGTGGTGCTCATTTAAACAGGGTGATTGTAACCTTAATTAGCTTATTTTACTGTTTTGGGGATAAAAAGAAAAAAAAATCCATTTTCTAAAGTGAGTGGGAAAGCGATGTTTCCTGCAGCCACGGCCGCCGTCAGCAACTATAACTCTATTGTCTGCCTGGATAGCTGGTATGGAGATAAGTGGGCTTCAGAGGAGCCAGCATTGGCAGGAGTGTTGGATAGCAGAGCGGGCTTCAAGCCACTCTGATTTATGGTTGTTATTTCATCTACTGCCTTCCTCCTAGACTTCAGCTGCTGCCTGGCCAAACAGGAAAAAAAAAACATTTTGTTCCTTTAAATACTGTTATATAGTCAATTCCATGATTTCATTTATATGCTAAACCCTTTATTGGTTCTTCTCACCATGGATTTTCTTTTCTATTGCTTCTCTTGCCAAAATGTTAGTTCCTCCAGCAGAAACTGTATCAGATTAAACTTTGAGCCTTTCCCTAATGAGATGTTATAGATCCAGGCTCAGATAATAACATTATTGAGTTGGTCCCTGTCATCCTTTCATAACAGCTCTGACCAGTATGGAGGTTTTTTCAAGTGCATAGTTTTATATAGTTTATTTTCAGCTCTCATATATTGTACTCTTCTCAAAAAGTTTCTGCATGTGTGTAAAAATGTTCTGTTTCACCCGGGGCCGGCTTTACGCAGGGGA
>CM047989.1:26443759-26455051 GCA_026261665.1 Melanotaenia duboulayi | reverse complement strand
ATAATAATAATAATAATAATAATGCAGTTCATTTAAAAAAATTAATGCTATGTGCACATTGTAGCACTTTGTTAAACTACATTGTTTTTAAATTGCATTTTAAATAAAGTTGTAGTTGAAGTACATAATTAAAAGTGTATGACTTACAAAAAAGTTTTTCCATTAACAAGCCTGTAAAACATGACACAAATTTAAATTTCTTTTAATCATGTTTAACTATTTTAATTTAACTTTGTATTTAAAGTCCTGTTTATTTACGTCTCCATGTCATTTTCAGTTCGATTTATTTATTTGATTTTTAAAAAAAAGTTTCCTACTTCATTTTTATTTCTGTATAATTTTCCTTTTACATTTTCTTTTCTAAAAACTTATTTATTTCTGTATTTTATTTTTATCTAACATTTTATTTATTTATTGACACACACAGGTAGATTGGAGATTGGAGTGATTGTTGACTCTCTGATGATGTGCCCTGCAGAAAACAGTTGGATAATTTATAAATATATATGTGTATATATAAGAGAGAGAATCACAGGCAGTGGAAACTGGTGGAGAAGGCTTGGAGGAACCATCATGGAAGGTTAAAACCCTGCAGACTGCTGACAGATAGCTGAATTTGATGGATATGAACAAGTCCAACCAATGGTTAGATCATAATTAAATTTACTTTAAATACTTCCAATTTAAAGGAAATTCTAGTGTTTTTCATTTGAAAGTCAGTTTAGCCATCACAATAACCACTCAGGCCATCAAAAATGTATGTTTTTGTCTCAGATCTGACAGCAAAAAAAAGAAAACATTTTTCTTAATGGAAATTTGTCAGTTCAAATCAGTGAAGGTTGTAAACAGCAATTTAACAAACGAGAAGTGTTAACATTAACGATAAAAAGAGATGGTTTTTGTTTTTCTGGTCCGTCTTTGACCCTTTTATCAACTGGGACTCAGCAATCATGGACTATCAGAACAAGCGTAAATGTTCGGCATGTAAAACGCTCCCAGACAGACCAAGATGCTCTTCGGGGCGGCGTTGACTCTGCACTCATCTCGAGGTCATCTCACCAGCTGTGTTTTGGCTTTACTTTTGCACATGCAGTACTGTTTGGAAGTTAATGACTTATGCAATCCTTCATTGTGTTTATAAGAGTTTAATGTTCCCATGACAACAGCATGTAAGAGGAGGCATGCAAACCAAACTTTCCGTGTTTCATGGTTTGATATTTATGGTTCCCACTGCAACCCGTTCAGGTTCCTTAACATTACAGACTGGTTTATTCTGGTCTGACTGACCTTCACGTCTCTGCTCTGTTTGTGTTGTATTGATTTGCTATCAACAGAAATGTTCAGCTTTTTTTTGTTGTTCGGTTCTTTTCTTCAGCTCAATGTTCTCCAGGAACTGCAGGGTCTTTCTAAATGAGGCGTCCTGCTCTGAATGTCTGAGGGACACATAACAGAATAATGCATGACGTGTAATATTATCAAAAGGTATCTGTTTTGAGTATTTATTTTCCTCTTATTTCCACAGGGGCTCAAGCCAATGGATCACAACGGGCTCTCAGATCCTTACGTCAAACTACACCTACTACCTGGAGCCAGCAAGGTACGTGCATTTTCCCTTCATGTCAGCATCTTTATTATGACAGGTGTGGTCAGCAGTGAGCTGACTTTAAATTAACAAAAACACACGGCTCGTCTGCCTGTCTGGATCTGGAGAGATATCAAATTAATTCAGTTTTATCACATCACATTTGACTACTATTAAAGACAAATGTAAACACAATGTCAGTGTATTTATTGATTTAACTTGCTCTTGTGTAAATACTGTTAGTTTCCTTTCAGAGCGAAAATATGTGTAAAAGTCGTGCAACACTTTTTTTGTGCATAAAAAAGTCTTTTCTCCTACCAAAAAATGAAAAACACATAAACATTGTGAATATTAGACACCCCCCGTGTGGTCTTTGTTTAACCCACAAAGGATGTTATTGATTTTGGACATAAGTGATCAAATAAGCCACATTGATAAATGAGCCAGAATTATCAAGATAAGCCCGATTTTCCCTTAATCCAGCTTTGTGGAATACCCCCCTGGTTGGTTTTGTGGGATCTTGACTCTGTTCTTTGCTCTTTATTAAAGACAAGAACAAGAACAGGTAAAACAGTAAAAAACCTTAAACAATAAGAACAAGAAAAATAGGTTAGGTTACCTAAACCTTCTTTTTATTTCCTTCACGTCCTAATATCCATGAGAATAAAAGGTTTTAGAAACTGTGCAAGGCTAAAGAAACTCCGTCCATCTGGCTGCACATGAAGATCTTAAAGCAGTTTTTGGCAGAAAAAGGGACTGAAACTGATCTTTAAAACTGGCCTAAACTGACACGCTGCAACTCTTTTCTTCTTTTATGGACGAATGTGCAGATTAACTGACTATGACATGATGCGCTATGCTCATGAAAGGCGTGGACTCAGCTTGGGTCTGTGGTGCACATGAGCATCCATGTTTCATATCACACTTCCAAGAATCGCCTCACAAAATGCACGTGTGGATCTAAATATACTAATATTTACTAATACTAATATTTAGAAGGAACAAAATTCAGAACGTACATACACATGGACATCACAAAGAGTGAACGGAAAAAGGGGTTGGGGCAGAGCTGTGGGGTGTCCTTACATTATATGTTTCCATCCTGCTTTCCTGTGGTCTTCATCGCTGCTCTGATTTAAGCACAGTCCATTTTTTCCATTTGTCTTTGAGCTGAGCTTCCTGTAGGCAAGGTCTGTAGTCAACTTTTCCATCATAGAGATTCCTTATGTAACCTGTTTGCATTGATCTGGAGTGGGAGAGTCCTGTTTTTGTTTAGTTTTTCACCAGCTATTAATAGAAATTTAACAAAGTCTTTTGTTTGTACATTTCCTATACGTAGGTTACACAAAAACAGAACTGTGCAAAACACAGAGAACATATAAGCAAGTAATGAAAGTTATCATTTTCTTAAACTGTGTTATTTTATCCCATTTCACAAAAAATGTGAAAGTGATCTGAATTCAATCCTACACTGTCTTTCCAGCCGGGGATGTCTTTGTTTGCTCTTGATCTTAGACGTGATAAAATAGAAATGTGTGTATGTCATCATAATGTATGTCTGATGCATTTTCCACATATTTAGCCATCTTTGTCTTCATCAGCACTTTTTTTCTGTTAAGTTCTGTTTCCCTTCTTTTTTTAATTAGCTCAGATATTATTCTGATTCTGGTTTCTTTCTATGGTCGTTCACTTCTCTGGAGGGATTCATTCAGATCTTGTTCATAAAATAGAATTCATGTTTATCAAAATCATAGTTTTCTTTCATTTCTTGGAATCTGGACATCTGTCCAGTCAGACACCGTGGCGTAATTCCCCTGGTTTTCTATTGTTCAAACCCTTTGTCATATTTAGGCGGTTTAAATTTGCTGCACTTTAATAAAATGGTGTCTTTCCATGTCTTATATCTTAATTATACTGAACAACAGCCTCAGTGTAAACATTGTCATTGAATCTATTTCTTTATTGTCTTCTTGTATGTTTCTCTATCTTCTATAATACTCTCTCCACATTTTGTTTTCATTTCCTTCCATTTGGCAGTATAATCTGGTTTACACCAACCTGCAGCATATCTCAATTGCGCTGCATAAAAGTAGTCTTTAAGATGTAGCAGTCCCATTCCTTCTTTGTGCTTTGGTAGATGGAGAGATTCCATTTTTATTCCGGTGCTTTTTGCCTCCCTAAACAAATTCTTATTCTATTCCAGCTTGAATTGGGACTCAGGGACCACTACTGTGAGGGACTGGAATAGGTATAAGAGCCTTGGCAACCCGCTAATTTATTTAAATACTTGAACTAAAATCTAGCACTGACATGAACCAGCCTTCAATGTCTTTGTATCTCTTGATTAATTAGCCTTGTAAAGTTTAGATAGTGTTTTGGTGGTTGTGACACCCAAATGTTTTGTTTTTTTTAAATTTCCAATCAAAAGTAAATTCTCTTGAATCTCTTTTAGTGGATAATTGATTGATATCTGTGTCTTATTGATATTTACTGTATACCCTACTAGCTGCCCCTAGGCTTGTAAATGTTTCATAAATAAACAGGCAGGGGTTTATTTGGATGTCTGAGGTAGGCTATGACATCATCTGCAAAGAGTCCAGTTTTTTGTTCTATGCCGTTCGGCGTTGCTCCCCTGATCTCCGCATCCTAATTACCTACAAGAGGCTCTCTACAGAGGGTAAATAGGATGGGTGATAGACAGCGTTCTTGCCTTGCTTATCTCTGTTGTCTAATGTTGTCTGTCAAACATTCTAGCAGTTGATAGGGTGTCTTTACACGCTGTATTGATTTAATATTAAGAAGAAATCGGTCGAATACTTTGTACAGAAATTTTCAGTTGATACAATCGAAAGCTTTTTCAGCATCTGTACTTACTAACAAGCACTAACTTGCTTGATCAATCATGTAACGTCCTCCTTATATATATTCATATATATATATAAATATGTTACATTTATATATTCATTTATCTGGTAAATCCTTTTTGATCTTCTATTATTCCTGATACAAATAGTTCAATCACTTAGAAGTTATTGCTGGATATATTTTGTAGTCCACATTTACTATGGAAATTGGTCCATAAGCACAATTATCTTTATCTTTTCCTTGTTTTGGAATAACTAGAATTATTGCTTCGGTCTGGGATGGAGGTATTCTATTTTTTTGTACAGTCCATTTAAAGAGGCCAGGAGTGATGGCAACAGTTCCTCTCCAGAAATCTTATTCCACTCTGCTGGGTATCCATCATTCTCCGTGGAGTTATTGTTTTTAACTTATTTAATGTCAGCATTTAATATTTCTTTTGTTTTTTGTGTGGTTTTGATGGAGGGCAAATAGTTTAATTTCATTTTCATCTGCTGATGTAGGCTGTGTGTACAGATCTTGGTGATATCTCTGGAAGAATTTCCCAAGTCCCTCTGGAGTAGATATAGCTTAGTCTGGTTTGGGATCTCTGATTTTGTAAATACTATTAATAGCTTGTTGTTTACCTTTATGTTTTGCCAACACTGAAAAGGATTTTTCTGCTTGCTTCAGAATAATTCCGCTTCATTAATCTCAATTTCATCTATTAATATGTCATTTACTTTTGTTCTTGTTTCCTACATTTCCTGATATATCTTTGGGTCATATGTGTTTTTGTTATGTTATCATTCCAATTCCCTAAACTTTTCATTGAGTATTACTTGTGTGATTTAATCCTTTTTACATGTACAGTCTCAGCTATCAGCTTTCCTCTGACTGCTTTCATGGCATCCCACAGTATTGTTGGATCTACTAAACCGTTGCTGTATTCTTCTTTCTTCTTTAGTTCTGCTTTTACTATCTCCTTTCTTTGATCGTTATTCAGTATTCCCAGGATTAGTCTCCATACAGTATGCTGTTTGTTCTAAATGTTTAAAGATTTAAAATGGTTTGCTTTGTGATTCTTTTACAATAACAAATTATATATTTTTTTCTTTTAACTGGGCTGGCATCTGGCAACAGGCCTTGAGGATTATTTAATCTTTTCATTATAGATCCTGTGGATGATTACAAAAGCAGCTTATTGAAGGCCAAAGCTGCCTGATTATCCATCATCCTGACTCACATCTACCTTTCTTCCAAACCCTTTTATAAGTCTTCTTTGTTGATTTGGACTTTTTAATTGTGTCTTTGACTTGACGTCACTTCTAGAGAAGTAGAAAGTCAGACAATTGTGAAAAGGTGCCATGGAAAAGTGTGAAAATTTTATTATTCAACTACAACTTGTATGATTTTTGTTGTTGGCAACAAAGCAAAGTCATAAAAGGAATAAAAGCAATAAAAGCTCTACATAATGGGTGGGAAAATGTCTGCTAAAAGAAAAGGCCACGCTAGCTGCTGGTCAAGACATTTTTCCTGATTAACAGTAAAAACAATCATATATTATCGTTTTCTGGTTTAAAAGTCATCTCCAGATAAAGTCACATAAAGAAAATTTTATTTGTTGTACATCAAGTTACCCATAAATCGATCCTTGTCATCATTTGTACGATAAATCAAATAGTTTTAAAAAAACAAATCCAAACAATTACTGCTGTCATTAATATCTTCATGATGAAACAAGACATATGTAATAATAGACATATGTACATCTTTAATGTACATCTTTAGTTATGAAATTTAGTTGTTACTAAACAGTATTTTACATGACAGTTAAAACATGACTAAATATAAACATAAAGTAGATTTTACAGTAAGTCTGACCTGGTTAGGTTTTATAGTGTATCAGTGTATGAAATTATGACACAATACCCAAATCAATATGTTGGACGTTGGAAATGAGCAAACAGTGAACACTTTATCTGTTATATTAAAGGTAAAAAAAAAATATATATATATATATATATAAAAATCTGTTACTGTGAAGCTGCCAGGATGGTGGGGCGTCTCGACAAGTTAGGTCACGTATCTGACGCAGACCAATAGAATATAAACCTGGCAGAGCTCTTAGATCCAAAGACACCTAGTCCAGACCAGAGTCAAGTAAGTGAACTCTTGGGTTTGCTTGACCAGACCAGACCAGAGTACACTTCTTAGGTCTGCACCAGAGTCCGAATGTGAGTTCACACTGCCTCAAACTGACCAGACCCTCTGTGGAAGTGGACCAAGGTTCGATTAAAGGGGAACAAGCAGTGTGAAAGCAGCCTAAGTTTTCTAACGGTCTAAGATTACATTTCTAATTATCATTTTCTGTGAATCCATCTTTTAATTTAATGTTACGACGAGATGAAAAGCTTTTGGCTGATGCTTTGTTTTTTTTGTTTTGTTTTTTTTAAGGACATAAAAGTTTGGGTGCAACTGGTAGGGAGTCTCTGAAGTGCGGAGGAGGGGGGCAGTGGCCCCACCCTGTAGATCTGCCACTGTTAAAGTTAAGGTAACCCAGTTAAACGGTTGTAGCTAATAGACATGGTTAGGTTCACTTATTATAAAGGGAATGGTTAGGGTTAGGAAGCTGCTCAGCTGGCTCCTATTACACAATGCAGCCCTGACCTACAGAAATATCATGTCTAACCCTGGATTCTGAGCTTTTGTGACATTTAGTCAACCAAATACAATATTCAGAATCAGATGTACTTTATTAATCCCAGACTGGGAAATTTCAGTGTTAACAGCAGCATAAATGTCAGAGAGAAAAAACAAAGGGTAAAATTAAACTGTAAGATGCAAAAATACTAAATACATAAATTGAAAAGATATGAAATGTGAAAGAAAAAAGATATATAAATATATAAATGTATAAAAAAAATTATGTACACGCTTACATATAAATACATATACATATATAAATATAAAAATGTAGATAAAAAATACTATTTACTATCCACAATTCACTAATAAATATAAAGGTCAAAATAAAAATATGAATAATGGGACAATATAGGGTGCAAGATCAAAAGCAAGTACTGTGGTGCATGAAGAAATAGAGTAAGCAGAAGTTAAGTAAGAAGAAGAAGCAGCGTTAACCAGTTGTGAGTCTGGAGCTTCTGTCTGTTATACAGAGCTATGGCCTGTGGCAGGAAGGATCTCAGTGTTCTTTGTGACAGCAGAGCTGGATGAGTCTCCTGGAGAAGGCGCTCCATTATCTGTCCACTGTGTGGTAGAGAGGGTGGTGGTCAGGGTTATCCATGATAGATAACAGTTTCTCTGCAGTCCTCTCCACCATGGCCTCAAATGGCTCCTGCCTGCAGCAAATCACAGAGCCAGCTTTCCTGATCAGTTTGTTGAATCTGATCTTGTCTCTGGCTCCAATACTGCTCCCCCAGCAGACCACGGCAAAGAACAAGACCCTGGCAACAACACTGGTAGTACATACAGTATCATAGTCAACTATATCTACTGTAGAGTAAGGCGACTATCATAAAAACTGTAAGAAAAATACATAGTTTTTAAAAGCTTCCCTCAAATTCATCAGGTCATTATTTACACCTTAGTGAAATTGTATTATGTATTAACATGTATTAACATGTTTATTTACTGACCGTAGGTGCTCAATGGTGTCATCTGATGTCTTCTGTAACTGTAATGTGAATGAGAGTTTGGTTCAGGGCCTGCACAGAGAAACAAACACAGAAAGGAATTTAGTGTGCACAAAATCTTTTTTAATTTTCTCAGATTAAGTTATGATTAACTTAATCTGATTAAGTTAGGAGTGGTCCTCTGCTTGCTCAGGAATGTGGCACATTATCAGGCCATATTACAGAAGGTTGCTTAAAGTACACATTTCTGTTTAAGCTGCACTATTAAGTCAAATAAAGTGAGACTGATAGATCTGTGCAGGCATGTGTAGTAGAGTAATTTTATCTTATTTATAGGAATCTATAGGATTTTGTTCACTGTGTATACAAACACAGTGTTCAGCCAGTGATTTTTAGTCACGGGATATTTAAGGTAAATAAATTCCTGCAGACTGTGCTGGTGCTTTGAGGTGCCACAACTTGACTCCCTGAAATTTAGAAATAAATGAATTAGTGTGAGCACAAAGATGCAGCTGTTATTATAAGCATGGCAATCTAGAATTATAAATTCATAAAGAGAGAGCACCCCCGGCCTGAGTACTGCAATGAAACATCATTGCAATCATTCTCAGAGGACTAATGGAAAAGCCCATAAAAGAAATGAACAGTCTGCCTGCTGCTACTTTACTCAGCTCCTCCCATTAAATGATTTTAGTTAAAAGGGAAATCTGCCAAATATTGGTATCATCTGTTGTCATATCCATTCAACAGATTTAGGTAATGATGAGAGATTCACTAACAACAGCATATTTCTCTTTAAATGTTGTAACCTTTAAGAGGATTGTAACTATTTCATTCTTCCAGAAAAATCTGTGTTTACACAGCAAAGAGCCACCATAAAATCTCTGCAAGTAAAATCTCTGCAAGTATCAGTGTGCTCAGCTTATAAGCATTGATAGATAAAATCCACACAAACTGTGTTTGAAAGGACATGTCTTCATTCTCTGAAACAACATGCAAATATCTAGAGCTCTTCCGACTGATCGATCGCCCGGCCAATAGCCCTATTTCTAAATAATCATAATCGACCGGAGTTTTGCCAAATAAACAGCAATATACTCTTAATTTCTCATAAAAGAGCAAATGCTGTTAAATGTCGGGAGTCGCACAGAATGATGTCATTGCACCGTTTGTCCAATAGATAGAGCTCAGACTCTTCAATCCTCAGTCCTACCTGCAGTCATNGTTTGTCCAATAGATAGAGCTCAGACTCTATTCAATCCTCAGTCCTCACTGCAGTCAGTAACTACAGCAGCCACTACAGCCAGGCAGCACTGCAGGGGTTGGCAGAGCGGAGCTCGACAACTGATACGTTTATAATAACAATGTGACATTAATGACTCAGCATCTTTCCATTTTCAGTTTAACTCTGTCTACCATGTGTCATGATAGTGACCCGTGCTTCGTTGCGTCAGTCATGCTTTACATTTACGTTGCATTGCTAAAGTAACTGAAGTTACTACCTGCATGTTTATGTTAGCAATAACATCACTGTGGTTATGCCAGTCTAGCATAGTGTTAGCCTAAAAAAGCTTAACAGCTTAAAAGCCAGTAACTGCAGAAATAGTGTAAATGTACAAAGTAACACCGGACTCTGGTGGTGGTGGGGAGTTGCTTGCTCGGCCAATATGTCCTTTTGTGCACATCTTTCTGTTGAGCATGAGTTCATATGGTGACACCCCTGTAGTGCCATGTGGAGTGGCACAGTATGTGAGCAGGAAGTTCTCTGTGAAAGGTTTCCATTGTTTCCTGTCCTGCTCAGCAGTAAAGTGTTTCTTTTAGAACACGGTTCCAGCGTTCTATGGCTCCATTCGCTTGATACCTTCCTGTACCTGATGTCCCTCACTGCTAGGAATGTTGCAAACTCACTTAAGGTGAATTGTCTCCCATTATCACTAAGGAGCTCTGTAGGGTTGCCAAACCTGGAAAATACTGTAGACAGGAAAGTTGTGATCGCTGTGGTTGTGATGGAAAGAGTGAAAGCAACCTCTGGCTACTTAGTATAATAATCAATCAATGTCACTGCATAGCAGCAATCCCAGGAGGCTGACTCAAATGGACCAACAACGTCGATTCCATCTTTCTGCCATGAGGCATCAGGCAGTGGAACAGGCTGCGGTGGTGCAGCTCCTCCTTCCGGTTGCAAATAACCTTGCAAAAAACCACGCCCACCAATGTATCTGAATGGATGTGAATTTATATGGTGTAGATTTGCTAGTTTCAGACTTCTGTTCTTTCACAGAGTTTCTGTTAAATGTTCCTGCAGTGGGCCAGATTTGTGCTTTTGAGGGGGGTAAAAGTAACTTGTAAAGTGACTTTATTCTTTCCCTGCTGATCCTCATCTGGCGACAGACAGCAGCTCAAATTATAGCAGCAACAACTGTCAGCGGCACTTCCTGCAGCTGCTACAACCTGCTGCGAGTCTCCACAGCTTTCCAGAGCTGCTGACAGGCCAGTGTAACAGCGCTAACATCTCAGACTGATACGGTTCAGGACCTCCATGTTCATGTGTAGCTGAAAAGATTCAGGAGGGGAAAAGTCTTCCGCCTCGAATACCGCTCTGTGGCATAGGTGCTTTGTAAATCTCGCTTTGCATCAATCAGTGAGCTGAGCTGCTGTCTGTCAATAAATTCTGCCTGTGTATCACGACCGCCCACCCGCCACTCCCTGATAACCCCAACCTTTGCGGCTTCAGACATTTTTAAAAATTTGGCCGTGGGTGGATGTTATAGGCTCAGCAGTTATTAGAGTGTTAGTAGTACTCAGCAATAAAATCAAGAGTCCAGACTCTAACATGAACTTCACTGTCTCCTTCTCCTATGGCACGGCAACACACGTCAATAATCAACAGCGTCCTCTAGCCTTGTGGAAGGGGTGTGCAGTTTCATTTTAAGGAGAAAAAAATACTTGATAAATATTTCACCCTAAAACATAACTATCACCCACTGTGTAATTATCATGTTCCTGACAACATCAACAAAAACAAAAAATTTATGTTATTTGCAAAAGCAGAATATATAGAATGACTGTTTTAGTGGGTTGGATTAAGTTGCACAGGTGTACCTAATGGAGTGGCTGGTGACTATATTTACTTATGATGAGTTCAGTATTGTCAAGAATTTAAAATTATTGTATCCTACCTTACTGCCTACATACAGTAGGCAGTAACTACAT
>CM047989.1:26363354-26375922 GCA_026261665.1 Melanotaenia duboulayi | reverse complement strand
ATCCCAAACTGACCAATCACAAGGAAGTAACCGTAACCGTCTGCGTAGCAGGGGTGCAGGTCTGGAAGAGGTGCGCGTTGAGCCTCTGCGTACCGGTGGCGGTAACGCAGACGTAGACGCCGCGCAAGGCCAAAGATATTTATCACATTTTCCCATCACCAGAATGTAGGCCACATATTTCTTTATAATAATAAATGTATTAATTTGGTTTAGGATTTTGATAATATTTTATGTTGTTTTGCTTTTTTTAGTTTCTTTTGTGGTAGCTTATGCCCTTGGTATTTGTCAGCTATTTTTCCAACATTTATCAAAGTTTGCAGCTAGCTGCTAAAAACAGTGGAACTAAGTAAACAGCTACAAAAGAAAAAAGCAAAAACTAGTAGGAGAGTGATCAGTTGGCTTGAAATACAACTCCTTAGATTTGTAAGATCTTGTCATATAAGGTTAGCTAGCTGGCTAGCTAATCAGACTTTCTCCCTCACCGTGTCTAAACGATGCATATAATTTCAGAAGAATTACACAATTAAAACAAAGGGGAAAAAAGCATCAAAAACAAATAGTACAAAACAACTTGGCGGTTCTATGAATTGTCACTTTGTTAACGAGGCCAACATGTGGGCATCAGGAAAACAAGCTAAAAGTCATGTTGTTTTTGTTCTCGTTTTTTATTTTTGAAAGAAAGCTCATCAGTCATCTCCTCATTCATTTCATCATCCAGCTGGGATCCACAGCCCAGCATGACATAAAATAAGTACTGATAAGAACACCTCTGCAATTACTGAAAGACAGAACATCTATTAAGAACATCACAATAACTCTTGTGCACTGTGAAGTGATGTGCAGCAGCGTTTCATCTGACAGCCTACATTAGAAGGGCATTTTTAAGGATGTAAAAAGTGCAGAAGATGGCCATTTACCTTTCTGTCAGGAGCCAGACTTTTAGGATGTTTAGAACTTTTATGATTTATGTCTTTGAGCACAACAGAAAATGAGAAAACTTGAGCTTTCATCTGTCTATGGAAAATGCACAGAATGATGAACGAGTGGCTCGGGAGGCTCATGGGGTCCTGCATTGCAGCCGAAGTCTGAAGACTCCGTCTCTGCAGGTAATGAGGAAAAACAAAACATTATAGCCCATCACAAGCGGACGAGAGCAATGGAAGCAAAGCTATCAAAATGAAGCATGAAGAAAAGGTAATGATTACTTTGCTCTTAACAAAACTCTTAGCAGTTTGATGTGAAGCATCTCAACAGGGCAGTAGAGTAAGCAACAGTTCTTACACAATTTCTGATGTATGTTTTTAAAAAATATAACACTGTGTGACCATGGCAATAATAAACATATATATCACATATAAATATGATTTTCAAAGCAATATAGAATAGTGCAGTATCTGTAGTATTCTTAAAATGTTCTAGCATGAAGCCCATTGCTTTCTAGACAGCAATGCTTGATTGGGTTCATTGCACTACTGTCAACAGAGTCTTTCCCAGTCCTAATTACATCAAATTTAATCTTTAAATGTTTAAACAACATCTCTCACTCTTAACGTCCCTTTGCACCAGTAACACTATAGTCGGTGTCTTTGGTAGGTAATTTGTTGATCTTCTCAGTGGTATTTGGACTTTGTCATTTCCTGAAACTTTACATTGGCATCTGCACAAGAAAACATAAGATTCCAAAACCAAAGAAGGTGAACATTTACAGCCCCACTTCCAAAATAGCTGGGATGTTGTGTAAGATGTAAAAAAAAAAAAAAAACAAGCAAAAGCAGAAAGAATCTTGCCAACCTATATTTTAAACAAAACACATGTTTTAAAAGTTGGAACGGAGGCACCAAAGGAAAAAAAAAACAAAAATTAGGTCGTCAACATGACTGTAATAACAGGAGCATTTCAGAGAAGCAGAGCCTCTCACTTTCAAGGATAGCCAGAAGTTCACAGATGTGAGACAAACTGTGTTTAGAAGTTGTGCAACAATTTAAAAAAATGCTTGTTAAATTGGCAGGACATTCAATATCCCACCATCTT
The DNA here is from genome assembly GCA_026261665.1 of Melanotaenia duboulayi. NCBI lineage: Eukaryota > Metazoa > Chordata > Actinopteri > Atheriniformes > Melanotaeniidae > Melanotaenia > Melanotaenia duboulayi. Next base: position 26,373,891 of record CM047989.1, on the reverse strand, counting down.
CAGTGTTTAGTATCATCCAAAGATTTAAAGATAAAAGGAATCTCTGTGGACATGGGACAGGCCAGAAGGTCTGAAGGTGGACACTCACGATCCAAATGACCAAATTAAAGCCTTTAAGTCCTAATGAAAAGCATTTTGTCTCAAAAACTCTGATGTAAAAACATAAATAAAATCTGCTTCAAAGCTTTTGTCAGTATCTTGTTTATTGTGACCAGCTGGTTGGTCACCAATTTCCTTTAATGAATTTGCTATTTTCATGTTTTCTGCACATATTTCCCAGTTGTATTCTTCAACTTTAACCATTTAGATAAAAAGCACATGATGATACTTCGCTGATACTTAGATAGCATGGCGGTTAAGGTAACAGGCCTTGGTATTTTGTGATCTTGAGAGTGTGCAAAGTCCACTCATCCATAGAGAATGGTGTTTGCACAGATTGTGTGCTGATGTGGAGGGAGGTACCTCTAAGATGAGGTCTGAGCCCTGCCAACACCCTGGTTGTTCTCAGGATTTCATCTGGGTCACGGGGAAGAGATTAAAGCTTAACCATGTCCTCCATTATACATGGCTCTTTGTCTGAGGTTGTGTTTCTGAAATATAACAGACCAGCAGAAACACCTCAGAAAGCCTGTAGAGAAATCACTCCAGCCTTACAGTGTGTTTTTCTTTTGTTTAATTTTTAATAACATTTCAAATGTCACATCCAAGTTTTGTTTTAAAGCGTCCAAGACTAAAACACATTGCTCTTATCAGCTGTAGGCAAAGGCCAAATATCTGAAGTACAAGGTGAAATAATTTCTGTCATACATGTGATTCTTTTTGTTTACATGAGAATAAGACAAAAACTAAAACATTATCCTGTTCATCAGCAGTTGTTCATTTCTATGCCATTAATAATGAACACTTTCTGATCTTAATCCACAAATATTTTCTGAGGTCTGTCTGAGGTCTTAATGAAATGTTATGATATGCTTTGGTAAAAATAACAGACACTATTTTAAGCACATCATTTTTAGTGGGTGGAGGGTGGAGTGACCATTGACCCCACTCCGATCCTCTCATCCTCAGGGTCTGTTTTTAGATCTGTAGTACTTAAGGCTAGTTCTAAACTAAATGCCAGCTGTAGCTGACTTAACTCAAAGTCACTTGGCATAAATAATTCAAAGTTTGATCTTATTCTGGATTAAACTAAACCTGTTTTATTTGTGGTGTATTCACAGCATTTCCTGTCTTTTTTTTTCTCAGTAGCAGTTTTGTGATTTTTCAATAATTATGTAGTTTGGCAGAATTTTTTTAAATAACACTTTAAATAAACTTTTTAATTTATTGAATTGAATTATATTTACTTCTGCCACTGTTTTATTTTCAGATTCCCACTTGTACATGGTGATCTTGACTCTCTATTATCACCAGGTTTACCTAGCTTAATCCAGGACTCCATAGTCTCAGACTAACTAAAAAAAAAAACTTAACCTGAGATTAGGAAAGCTACTTAAATGTGCCGTTTAACTAGTACAGATTAAGGTCCATTCCTGGATTACTCTAAGCCCTGTCTCTGAAACTACTTTAAAAACTATTAAAATGAAAACTTGCACTAGAGCAGGCTAAGTTTCCAGCATCAGTTGCCATGGTGACACAACCCAGGAAGAAGTAAGCCAGCTTTGTGGTAAATTCAGAGCTTAACCCAAAGTTACCTCAATAAGCCACTAATCCTGCTTCATAACCAACACTGACCATAACGTAATCGCTGGAGGCCTACTCCATGGTCCACAGGACCCACAAGATCTGATGTCAACATCCTGATGTCAGACCCTGCCGGATACCCCTCGAGGTTATCTAAGGTGCCCTGATGACTCTGAAGTGAACCAACACAATTTTAGTAATTTAAGACATGAAATGATGCTGCGCCAGTGAACTTGTTCAGTCCAGTTTCCGTGCGATCTGCCTCATATTCTGCATGCCACACAACAGACATCCAATCTGGGTGGTTTATTTAAGCTCTACACTTCTGTCTTGCTCTCTGACCCTTACCTGCTGCTGCTACTTGCTTTTCATTAAACTGTTGCCGCTCAAAGCTATTAAATTTTTATAGTGCCTCTAAAAAGAATAAAATAAAATAATTGAACATATGGTGGTAGATCCATCACCTCATCACTTAAACACCTAATAAATGTGTAATTATTCAAATATGAATTATATGGAGCAAGGCTGAGGCTTGTAGGATACATGCATGTCTGAAAACACACACATACTGAGTAGTGAATATTTAACTGTTGACCTTTATATTTGCATGGTACACCACTAACATTACACCGTATTCGGAATAGATCTGTTTCCAATGATGAAAACAGTTTTGTAATAACTAACTGCAAATGCCCAAACTGACTAACATATGGAAATTATTTAGTTTCTTTGGAATATGTTTTATACCTTTACCTCTATGCAAATTATTGTGTGCAGCATATATTTCCAGTGATTACACCAGAAAAGACTTGGTCTTTAGCTTTGTAATCTATCTCTGAAGGTAAACAGTGTTTTTCATTTTCTGGAATATTACAGCAACACGGGCTGCACGGTGGTGTGGTGGTCAGCAAGAATGTCGCTGGTTCAAGGCTCGGCTGTGGGGAGATTCGAACTGGGGGGACGTGGCTTTTCTGTGTGGAGTTTGCATGTTCTCCCCATGTATGCGTGGGTTCTCTCCAGTTCTCCGGTTTCCTCCCACTGTCCAAAGACATGCATGTTAGGCTAATGGTGACTCTAAATTCTCCCTTAGAGTGAGTGTGAGCATGAATGGTTGTTTGTCTCTGTGTTGGCCCTGCGATGGACTGGTGTGTCCTGCCTCTCACCGCTTCCTCATGACCCTTAATGGATGAAGCAGTTTAGACAGTGAAAAAGCACAAGACTCCAGAACAAATGTAGTGGTATCCTACAGCCCAAGTTCCCAAAAAGTTGGAACACTGTGCAAGATGTAATGAAACACAGGATGTAATGACTGGCATATTGCATTAACCCATATTTTTATTTCTGGTACAACATAAAGNTGCATTAACCCATATTTTTATTTCTGGTAGAACATAAAGAAGACATCATATGTTGAAACTGAGACATTTTTTATTTTGTGGAAAATTTGAATTCAGATGGCTGCAACATATCTGTAAAAAGTTGGAACAGGAGCAAACAGGAGTAATGGGCAAAAATCAAAACCAACACCTGGGCTTCTTGGCTGTCATGTTTGCAGCTGTTGCATTGGTTCACCTTTGTTGTGTTTTTCTGTGTTGCCCTTTATTTTGATTCCAACCAGTATGAATACTCAGACTCATATAAAAACAAGAAGCAGAAAAAGAAGAAGGAGAAGAAGAAAGCTGAAAAATTTATTATTTGCAAAACTCTCAAGGTCACTTCCACAGTGAGTAAAAATGTTGTTTAAAATGAAAACACACCTGATAAAATCACCAACCAAATGCCAAGAAACCACAGGTAATAATTCACAGAAGCAAGTAGAAGGTGATATAGGGTTAGTGAAGAGGTCAGGACCACGTGGTGTAGGCTGGTCTGAACAGGTGGCTGTTGAGACATGACTTGAATGTGACCAGAGATGTTGATGCATGAATGTCCAGAGGTAGGGCTCTCCAAAGTCAGGGGGCAGAGCAGCTAAAAGGTCAGAGTCTTGTGGTGGAAAGATGAGCCGGGGGAATGGAAAGAAGTGCACCTGAGCATGTAGGAGGGTTTGCATATTCCAAGAACTTCAGTGGGATATGGAGGAATGAAGTTAGACAATGAAGTTATGTGTTGTGTGGAGAGGGCTCTGGAGAGGAGGCCAGAGGCTGTTGATGCTGTTACTGATGCGTGCAGAAAAAGACACTAGAGTTAACAGTAGGTGTCAATTTGGTAGCAATATAAAGCAATTTTCTTTTATTTCTACTGATTTGAAAAAAATTGTAAGAAAAAACTGTTTTCTGAAAATATTGGTCAGAGGTAGAAGGGAAAAAATAAACAGGAGGGGCCCAGGAAATGGCCCTGAGGCCACTGCAGACTGGGGAGGGTTGGGGCTCTGAGTGAACCAGGAAAGAGTGGCTTTGTTTTTAGCAGCACAGGCTGGATTTGAGGTTGTTTTCATTGACCATACTATAGCTGCCATTAATTATTTTATTTTTTTTTTATTGGTAGTGAGATGACTGTAAACACGTAAAGCAACTATTCTTTAGAACCATTGACAGAAATGGGTGATTTGAATTTTGCCTGAGGTTATTTAATTATATTATTAACCCACAAATGACAATACATCCTTTCAGTTCCCCTTTTCCATTTGTATGCAATCATCTCACATCCTAATTTTCTGCAGACCATCATTCAACTTATAATGTGGAAATACTATAAAAGTTTTATGTAACAACCATATACTGTATCTGCCACAGATTAATCAAGCATCAAATCAATTGTTTTCAATCATTTCTTCAATAAACCCTCAGATGACTAAACTTTTTGTCTTGAAAACAACAAAAGCAGATGATTTCCAAAGATCAAGCTCTCTGCTGACTTTCTGTCAGACTGTCTGTGTGTTTGGCTTCGCGTCGGTCCGTGGGGACTGTAGAGCTGCTCAGAAGTGATGCATAAAAGACGGGGTCTTTGGGATTGTGTCAACTTTACTGTCACATCTCATATGATGCAATCTCAGCTGGCGAGTAAACAAGCTGGATTTGTGTTCATCCTCCATTCTGGCATCTTTTGTGGTTCATGTTTTTTTGACGTTGTGATAAAATATCAAGTGTGATTATGGAGGTTAAAAGAATGCATGAGAAAGAGACAAGGAGGTCGACCTTCAGAACCCACACACCAACAAAAACAGAGCCTAGCATTAAAGTCTTGCTGACGTCATGTGTTTTTGTCTGAATGCTGAAGGATTTGAGGTCTTACTGGATGTATGGAAATGAGTGGGAACAAACATTTCTGGCTGATGAACACACTGTAAATAGTTTGACCCCTGTGGGTGTTTTTTTTTTTTTTTTTTGTCCTTTCAGGTCATTTTCCCTTAATTATTGGTGACCATTTCTCTTGTATTACCTCACGTAGCATGTTTGTTTCTTTTCTTTTTTTTTTAAGAAAGTGTTTCTTGCAAAGAACATTGAAAACTTTGAAATCCTATCTCAGTTTTCTTAAAGGTCAACAGGACAACAGTATGAAATTTACTTCCCCTTTCAGTTATCTAGTGGACAAAAATATCTCACAGAAATTGTAATGAAAAGTATTTTTTATACCACACGGCTCAGTCAGCTTGATGCATAATGACCAAATTATTCAAATCATTCTAACCCTTTAAATGCCAATTTGATTACATGATTCTTTTTTTTTTCTTGTAGGTTTTTTCCATAAACACTATGATGTTGTGTTATCTAAATGGCATTTTAAAGATAAAAATAATTTAGATAATTACATGTTTGGTATTTTTTATTATGACAGAAGTTGATTTAGCAATTTCAGTAAAAGAAATATGAAAAATATATGTATTATTGCTGTTTTTGCAAGATAACTTTTTGTCATCTAATGGCATGAAAGGGTATTACATTATAAATCCGATGCTGCAAAAACAAAAACAAAAAACACAAAAAAACATCTAACAAATATCTGCATCAAGATTAGTTATGTTATTACTTTGTTGTATATTTAGGACTGATCTTTATTTAAAATAACCAGCAACCCAAAAATTGTCAATATTAGACTAAAATAGCTGTTTTCATATAAGGCATAGAACAAAACACAAATTAATGACAATAATGTCTGATATTTCTACATGGAGAGCAAAAAGAGCAGAGAGGAGCCCAGTGCATCATGGGATGTCCCCACGCAGCTTCAGTCTAAAGCAGCAGAACTAAAGGAATGGATAAAGGTCACCAATCCAGACCTCATATAAGATTCATCAGAAGTATTATAGTGAATTTAGACATGTCAAGATCTCCTGGAGGCAGACTTAATGGTTATCCTCCATTTACCGTAAACCAGTTTCATTTTCCATAGACACCATCAGACACAGAGTTGGTTAAAAACATGCTGACAGCTACATCTTTGATCATCAAGTAACCAAGAGCAGTACACCTCCCACAGATCTGTGTTCAACTCATTTAAAAATCCACCATATTTTTAATCAAATAAAGATTTTTTTTAGAATTAAATAATAATAAAATAAATATAAAATTTTGATTAATAAATCCTTTAAAAAATTAAACAGAGACAGAAATAAAAGCGTCCAGTTTCAGAGATTTTTGGAACAAGTTCTAGTCACTTCATGCAGCAAATTAAAAAAAGACATTTGACCAAAGCAAGACTTGGTATTGAGAATGTGTAGCATGATATGATGGGAAGTCTGTGTTTTGTACCTGACTACTGATACTGTCCAGAAGCTGTGTTAGATATGGAGGTGGACCACCTTGGAGTGTTTTATAGATGAGAGTGAGCCAATGATATTGCAATGAGTATGAAAGAAAGGAAATTTAACCTGAGCGTAAAGCAAACAGCGATGAGTTCTGAAAGAAGCATTTGTTACTCATCGAATAGCAGAGTAGTAGATTGTGTCCAGTTTTTGAAGAAATCCTTTGCAAGCATGCCTGTACACAAAATATCATATACAGCATGTCAGCATGAACACCTCTTACCACCTGTCTGCGCGGTGGTGGGAGATGATGATCTGTGCTTGTTTTGCAGCAGGACCTGGACATCTTGCAGTCATTGGGTGGACCATAAACTCCTCTGGACACAAAAGTAAGAGTCAGATGTGAGTCCATCTGTCTGACAGCTGAATCTTGGCTGAAACTGTCTCATGCAGCGGTACAAAGATCCCAAACACAGCAGATCTGCAACTGAATGAATGGAAAAGAAAAGAATCAAGGTGTTGACATGATCCAGTCAAAATCCAAAACTCAGCCTGGTTCTTTAAGCTGTTGAATTACATGGTGGACTTAGTGGTTCCAGACCTTACTTCTGCATTCTGGCTCAGTTTTTATTAAATAGAAAACAATCCACTATGTTATGTTGTTTATTGAGACTGTGTTTACCTGATTTTAATACCTGGAGAGGACCAGGTGACATTTTACTATGTTCTAATATGTAAAACCTGACATTATAAAGAAAGTGTCCTTTCTTTCTTCCACACAAGAGCATTTTTAATTTGGACACATAACAAAAACATCCATACAATAATAACAGGGAGAAATCATTATTCATGAAACTTCTGTCAACAAATATAAATAAATTTTACAGTTCTGTTTAACTCCATTATTATCCGCATGGTGACAGCACAGAGCAAATCCCAGATGACTGCTTTATGTTTCTGTCCAGCAGCTTTTCTCTCATAATTTATAATTGCCAATATAGACTTACTATTAATTCTTGAAATGCTTCAGTGGAACCAAATAGGAAGTACCTAACATCCCTCTGTTATTGTTTTTGCATTTATATTTATAGGCACTCATTTGCTTCCACGTGCTTATCTGAAGATTAGTGCTACAATAGCTGCTTGGCACAAGTGGAAGACTTGTTTTTTTCCAGTTCAGAGATATTGACACTGTGGTCTCAATTATCTCTGTTGTGATAGCGCTGCTTCTTTCCTTGTTTATTTAATTTAAAGGTTGTTGTGGGTTGTTACAACTAATTGTTCTTGCAATTAGAGCCTTGGCTGGAAATGCTGTCAGCTAGAGACAATTACCAGTTAAGCTTTGTGTTCCAAGCTAAATAGGACAAGAATTTTCCTGCCAGGATCTAAAGATTTCTGAAATGAAGCTTCACAGCCAAAGGAGAGGTAGCAATGATAAAAAAAAAAGAGGCTGTTATAACAACTTATCTGATAAAGACTCAATTTAGGTGTTGGTGAGAGAAAAACTAAAAACTGTGGTGATATTGTGTATTGTGGATGTGTTTTAAATTCCAAAGATCTTCAACATGGCTCATTGGGGGTTGAGATTTAAAGAAAAAGATTTAAATCTGGTTTCTTCCTCTGGGCCTAATACTCAACACATGATGGACAGGAAGTAGCTGAAGTCCACACGCTGAATTCGGATATCATTGCTGCTACTATGATGCTAATAATGCGCTATCCTATAATAAGAGCAAAACAGTTCTAATCTACAGCCAAACACTTGATGTGTTTAGTCAACGCCTGAACAAAGAGGAACAAGTAGCGTTTCATAAATTTGTTCTCTGTTAGCATCAAATCTCACAGTGTCACACATCTTGCACCAGAGCTGAACAACACCAAAGAATTCGTTGGGTTTTCTTTTCCTGGTGGCTGTCAAAAAGTTTGGTTGTTGCCACCTGTGATGGTAGTCGATTCAAATCAATTTAGTTCGGCTTTATTTGTCATTTCAAGACACTTTTGCAGACATAATCCAATTCAAAACAGTTCATTACAGTCCAATTATAATCCTTTTAAAACAAATACATTATTTGATTCACATTCATCCAGTTTAATTTAAATGTTTTCAGACCAGTTCAGAATAATCACCTAGCTAAATAAAATAACATCAAATCTTCTCTTTGATTCAATCCTCCATCCTGAGCATCCCCCCAATAACATTAGACTGGAAACATTAGCGGTCCAAGTACAGAACCCTGAGGAACTTCCTGGCTTCCTCCAGTATGAGAAAAACACTCTTTTTTACATGAACAAACTGGAATCTGGGACAAAATTATGACTTAAGCCAGCGTGATGCGGGTCCTGCTAACATTTTTAAGTCTCTAGATGAAATGCAGCACTGAGATCCAACAGGACCAGTACAGACAGGACTCTGTTTTAGTTCTACTCCATTAGAATAGAATAGAAATACTTTATTAATCCCTTTGGAGAGTCCTCAGGGAAATTTAGCATCAGATCTCACAGCGCCACACATTTTGTACCAGAGCCCAGCAACAATAAAGCGTTCTTAGCAACAGACTGGTAATCTGACACTAATTTGTGGTGATGCAAACAGATTAGCGGCAGGCGTTTGTCAAAACAAGACAGTCACAGATTTCAGATGGTAATTTTGTAAAATTCCACACGATTTCTTCTTTTTAAAGTAAAATTGCTATTAAAAATGTTTGAAAATTTTGTTTGAATACTTCATTTTTTCACAGCCTCAAATCAGAAAATGTCAGGATGATATGTCATAATATCTTGCTTTATTAATAAATATCCTTTTTTGCATGATGGTAAAGCTTTTAATGCTTTTAATGTTGCCATTGCTTGTTCTGTGCATGGTCTGTGGTGTTTGTTTGTTCTAGTTAGGATGTTATCTGTTGTTTCTTGGCTTAAAGTTTCCTGGTTTTAAAAGGTCAGTCTTGGCGTTATCATGCTTATTGTGTTTGGTATTGTACTTGTCCATGCTGGGTGTAATCAGTGTTTGACTCTGGCCATGTTGTGTGTTCCAGCCAGTTCTACTTCAGATGGCCCAGCATGCTGCGCATTTAGTCATTGGCTCCCTGTGTGTAAACACCCCTTGGTTCTCTTGTGGATTCCTTGCATCCAGTGCTGTGTTTTTCCCTCTTCAGCAATCATCTTCAACTTGCTGTGCGCAGCACGTTATTGTAGATTTACAGTATTTACAACAAATTCATGACATATGAACTGTGCAGAGTAGATATATTTTGACACATGCATTGCAGCTTTGAAATTTTCTAAACGTGTCCCAGAAGAGCTGCAGGCAATAATACAAATGTGTCAACATTCCCTCTGGGTTCCTTGTAAATATTCCCAAACCAGCGCCCTTGCTACAAGCCTGAAAAATCCTTGAGTGAGAGTATGTGTGCGTACAGCAGGTAATCCTGTGAGTCATTTACAGTGAGTGAATGTACATCCTGATCAGAGTTCCAGATTTATCATTTTTTCTTTTGACCTGTATTTTACTCCATTGTTTGTATTGTGAATAAATCCAAATGCATGTAATATTGATTTTAACCCAAAGCAATTATAATTCTTGAGAATTACAGAGTCTCATTCCCCATTTTTTTTACGCTGTCAAAGAAACTGCAATTTTCATTCTCTGTTTTTGCATCCAAATTTCTGTCCTAGCACCATTCCTTCACAATAATACTGGAGTTTCCACCTGTGGAGTTCATACATGTATGCATGAACAGCAGCTGAGGAGAAAATCCCTTTTTACATATATTTGAACATATATTCTCTACATATATTTCTAAAAAATCTAAAATTACATAAATAAATATTAAGTATTATTATTAAGTATTAAGACATTACAATGCTTGAAGTACAGAGCACACATTTATAAAGGGTCTGTAATGCTTAGTGGTGCCAATTACAAAATTTTCAAATTACCAAAAAAGAAAAATTAGGATGGTTCCTCATCAGAGGTTTGGTGTGTTTGCTTGTTTTTATACCACTTACCTGTAGAGTTTCCGAACTTTCAGCATCCATTAAGCTTACCATCATAAGGCTGAAAAATCAGGGTTCGTTTGATAAGAGGAAAGATGGAGCTGTGTCAAAGGTATTATTTCTTTTTTCTCGACACAAGCCATTGTACATTTTAATTACAGCCTTCATAGCTGAGTGGAT
>CM047989.1:26292354-26303797 GCA_026261665.1 Melanotaenia duboulayi | reverse complement strand
ATGGGGGACCAGGCAGGAGCACTGATCAGAAAAAGGGGGGCACAAATGAGATCTTTTGATAGGTCTAGATTTTATGAAATATTCAACTGATCATTACAACTAAAGTGATCATCTAATGGAAAAAAAATCAAACTGTTAAACAGCCAGTGATATATTAGATCAACAGGTGTTTACTTTGGATGATACTGCTGTAGCACTTTTATCACTGCTGCACAAACTCTCACACTTCAGTAATAAAAGGAAAAATGTTTTTTTATCCAGATCATCCGTTTCGTCAGAGTTTCTTCATCAATGTTTTGGCTGTTTAACTTCAGTTAACACATCTGCTTGTTTTAGGACAGAAATTATCACACGAACCAGACTTGAATGTAAATCAATATATATCTATGTTAAATTATAATTCTAATTTTAATTATATTACAGACGGTTTGTTTTTGTTATCACTGTGCTTCATTTTTACATCCATTTTTATGTTTGAATTAAGTTTTAAAAGCATCCCAGTTTGGCTGCAGTTTGTTATTTATCAGCAACAGTGCATCAAACTTATATGATGCTTGAAGAATACAGCTAAATGTGCACTGATTCCTAAGTTGGAGGTAGTGACTCAAATGATTATATGTGATTATTATGACTCAAATTTGCAATTTGGCTTAATTTGTTTTTATAATTTATCCCAAAAGGTATTAAACCACTGTTTTTTTTTTGTAAGAAACCTCAGCTTCCATTCAAAACCTGATAAAGCATATTGTTGGAAGCAAAATCATGCTTTTAAATGTAGGTTGAGGTCTTGGCCTGCTTTACAAACAGAAGTGATGTATTATGTCAGATTGATTAATGCAGACTGACTCCACCACTTTAGCTGGTGAAAAGCTGATGACCTTGGAGGAGGATTTAGTGACTGAAGTTAAGTCAGCTATGTTTCTCAGGAATTAGCAAACAGGTGAACGTGAACTTTTTGTTTTTATTAAGTGGACTCAGCATCTGCTAGCTGTGTAGAGAGACAAAAAAGATGGAATCACCTTTCTTGGAGCTCTTAAGAGAGTCACAGACGTGACAAAAAGCTGATCAGATCAGCTAGACATTCTGACTTTGTGATACCTTAACAGTTATTAAAACTTCTGTATTTTTTTACTTTTTCTTTTAAGGTCATGGACAGGAAACAATTATTACTCAGTCATGAGGGAAACATATAAAAATGATGAACCAAAAAAAGTCACTATTATCACTTTGTTTCAGTTCCTCTGATTTTTTTTTTTTTTATCACTGAGTCGATTTGTCTTTCCTGGAGAAAACCTCCAGGATTTAATTATTTGGAGAATTACCTTTGGCGTAAGTTTTATTTCACTTTATACTGTCGAAATCACTATCAGTTCTCTGGTTAGGGCCATGGGCCAAAACACCATTTTCTGATGATAACGGGATCTTGTGAGAACAGGATTGTGAAAACAGTTTGTTTCTCGAGATAACGGATTATTCAAATGTAGGGTTGCAAGGGGCTGGAGCTGCTCCTGATCCATCACAGAACTGACACAAAGACAAAACTTTCAATCAGACTCACACTCACTCCTATTTASAGACTTAAATCAGTACAACATGCATGTCTTTGGACTGYAAGAGGATRCGAGGAGAGAGCCCACTCATACACGGAGAGCACTGTTCGTCATGCTAGCAGGATTCAGACCTGATCAGGGTCTTTCTGAATGRGKTTTTCCCAGATACTCCAGCTTTTACCCACTGTCCAAAAACATGCATATTAGGTTCATTTGTAATTCTGAACTCAGCTTCTCAAATAGAGTGGTTGTTTGTCTTATGTGGCTTTGTGTTGGCATGTGACCCATTAATTTCCGTCAAGTGTGTTGAAGCAGGGACGCATCTAAAACCTGCAGAACAGTGGCCCTTGAGGACCAGAGTTTGACATCCCTGTTCTAAATTTTTCCAGAATGTTTAGCTAATAAAAAATTATTTTGTAATTTCTTTTTTTAAATTTATTTATATTTTTACGGAGGAAAATAACAGCACTCACATCCTCTAAAAGAGTTGATCCCATACTTTTCGTCTGAGGTTGTATTTCAGTGATGTTAAATCAGAAAGAATAAAGTTATTTCAGGTTAGTTGTAAGCAAAACTTTTAATGACCTTGTCCTCATCTTCTGCCCAGGTACAGATAATACTGAGCTCCAGATATTCGCCCTGGCTGTCTGCCTGGGCTACTTCTTCTTCGACATGGGTTGGTGTGTGTGCTATCGCACCGAGGGCCTCGTCATGCTGGCGCATCACATCGCCAGCATTCTGGGCATCTTGCTGGCGCTGTCCATGGGGGTGTCAGGCTGTGAAACCTGCGGGGTTATCTTCGGTAGTGAGATCACCAACCCCCTGCTGCAGACCCGCTGGTTCCTCCGCCAGCTGGACCTCTACGACAGCCTGCTGGGCGATGCCGTGGACCTGCTTTTTATTCTACTGTTTGCCATCGTGCGCGTGGGCGTTGGCACTGCGATGTTTTACTGCGAGATTACCTCTCCCAGAACATCACTGGTCATGAAGATTGGTGGTGTGGTCATGTACGGACTGGCATGGGTGTTCATGGTGGACATAGCCAGGTTTGGCTACAAGAAAAGTAGAGCCAAGTATAAAAGATGGATTGAGAACTACAAGCTCAAAGAAATCAACACAGAAAAACTGGTTGGACATTCAGACAAGAGTGACTGAGGAAATCTTTTCATGTCCTGTTTGTATAAAAAGGCTTTTACAGCTTTAAAGGTGCTATGGTACAGCAGCATTTCATATAACACAACCAATTATGTCTATTTATTTACACTTTTATTTAATAAGATACTTGTTGTGATTGCTTACTACATCATCTTATGCCATCAAGTCAAACCTACTTTAAAATCTCCTGGACTATTTTAAGACTGAAGCTGGAATTTTTAATTGTACTGTTTCTCCACACAAAATATTCTTCGGATACATGTAAGCTTTGGCTGAGGAAGCTAACATCAGAAGTTAAACCAAAGGCACACATTAGCACATCATTATTGACTTGTAGTCACAGCGTTATCTAATGGCTATGGGAAATGATCCAGATCTCACATGTTCTCTCCCATTTACACAAAAATGACATGGTATGTTGCAAACACAATCAAAAGTGCTTCAAAATGTTGACACCGGTCATTCTGCTGTAGCCAAGGAAGAGACATGCCAAAGGTCCTCGGCCGACCCAGGCCAAAAACAGTGGTGGGGCAGCCGCCAGAGACCTCCATCACTACAGGCCAGTTAACAAACAGAAACAGAAACTAAAAACATATCACATATTTGTGGGTTTATAAGATGCACTGTTTTCAGACTTCCACCGTAGATTTTTTTAATAAAATTCTTGATGTCAGTGTTAACGCACATTAAGAGAAGGAGACATTGCCAAAATGGTTCCAGCTGAAGCTGAGATACCAGTTTATATTGGGTCCAGTTTTTGGGTCATGCTCCCATTTTCAGCTAAAACTTACAGATTATTAAACAGCTGTTTTCTGAAAACTGATTTTGGCAAACTGTTGAACTTCTTACGGTGCACTGATGGGCTGAAGTTTCAAAACTTTGATTTGTCTCAACAGAAAAGCGAAGATAGTGGAGTTAAAGCTAATAACTGCAGTTAATTTAGCTTCTTCAGCTTTGTGCTGCTGGTTAAGTGTGTGTGTGTGTGTGTGTCTCGTTAGATACTTTATCTGTAGCCTGGACATTCCAGGAATGGAGGACATATTACATCCCACCTGTAAAAATGTCAAGTAATCTGTGCACAATACACTAATACATGCACTGCCTGTGTAAATCACACTTGTCTTAAGAAAATATATAAATATAGTTGTTGGAAAATATGTTCCAAATGATTATTCAAACTATAGATCTCAAGCACCAAATAAAATGGCATTTTTTTAATGTGCTGAAGTCGTTTCACACAACATGCGTGCAACCCTGTTACCAAAACCTATTTAGCATGGCAGAAGAAGAAATATGTCAGTCACATGACACAGAAGAAATGACTGATCATAATTTGTGCTAATAGCATGGGCAGAACAAAGATTGGGTTCTCTTTAACTTTTTCATATTTTCGCAATCATTGCAGCCTTGACTGAGTGTGTCACTCTAATGCAACCCCGTTACTCATATTGTAAAACTGACACATACTGATTTAGTTTTGTTCTTTATTATTTAATATAACTAACTCTGTCTTCAGTGTTAACAATCACAATTAACAATAACAATAACAATAACATTACATTTTCCACCCTGTTTAATTACAGTAACAGGGTTGCATCTAATTCAGTTCATTCAGGAGGGATAATCCATTATCTAAAGCAAGATTAAATGTATAATTTAACATGCTATCCTTGTTGTTCTCCAGGACTGAAATCTTCAAGAAGGGGTTTACAAGAGGTACCTGGAACCTTTTACATGCTAGCCAATGCAAATATATATGTGTGTGTGTATATATATATCTATAGGGGTTCCTAAGCATTCATAACAGGGTTAGCATGATGCACACCACATAAAACATCTCATAAAAAGTATATTTTTTATGCATTTTGTTTATAATACTGTTTAAAAAAAAACCTACATGACAAAAATACTTAAATAAATAGTTAATTTTTCAAATGTTTCTATTCCCATATTGTCCTCCAATTCTGGAATGACCCAGCCATTTTTTTAAATAGTGGGGCTTACCTCAAGTCTGCATTATTGAAACACTAAATGCAGCAAGGACTGCTGCTTCATCAGTTTCATTTTAACAACTAAGGACCACAAACATTATACCACAACATGTAGGCTAATGTCAGTGCCTCACAAAAAGTTGCATATCTTAGCTAATTAGCTTGCTAGCATGTAAGCTAATTAGCTTACTAGCATTGACACTGTTAATTAGTTAGTTAGCTTATTAGCATTGACACTGTTGTTAGCTATTTAGCTTGTTGACTGCATGTACTCCTCTGATTGTTGGTTCCTGCTAAAATGGTGATGATGGTATTTGAGAAGTGTGCAGTATTCCACCCACATAGCAAGGCAACTATCCAGTTACTCATTGCACACACCATACTTACTCAAAAATTGTAGTCCTGTTGAATGAACATAGTGTAATACCTCAAATACTTTGTATTTTAATAACCATTTACTCCAGTCTACCATGTGTGCTTTGTCAATGTGCAGATTTTCCTAAAACAAGGTTTAAAGTTAATATAAAGCTAACTTATTTGTCTGTGTTAGCTTGGCCTTTTCAGCCGGTACACACCATGGATTGAAATGCTGTTTACATTTAGTATTGTTTTTCATGTTCAGTACATGTAGAAGGAAAATTTTTTCTAGCGGCTTTCAGCTATATAGGGCAACACCCTAACTTATCTCAATAACCCAGATCTGTTCACTTCAGTCACAGAAACGGTATTTAAAGCATTACTAATAAAACTGACAAGAAAATAAGTTTCCTCACTATGCTGTAATTTCTGCAGTTAAATAAAATACAATAAGATAATGTCCAATAAAATAAAAGATAAAATAAAATGTAGACATAAAATAAGGTAATAAAAAATATAGAAATTAAAATGAAGATAAATAAAAACTTAAGCAAAAAAAGATAATAATAAGAAGATAAAGAAAATTAAAACTAAGCTATAAAATAAAATAGAATACTTTGATGGGGATAAGTTGAAACTTTGTAGATCTTTTTCTTTTTGTTCAGTTTCGGTTTGAGACCCCCCCAGACTTTGATGCTGTTATGTTTGGTTGTGTAATAAAGGCTAATCATAGACACCATAAAACAACACTTCACACACATATTTGAAATGAAACAACACTTTTCTCAAATTTTCTGTCATTTTCTTTTTCTTTTTGTGTCAGCAAACATATTAACAGGGTTAATAATGATGCAATAAGAAATACAACATTTAAAGTTACATTTATAAAACAGATAACTGCAGCTGGATACCTCATCCTTTTTAAGTAGTTTGTGTTGAAACATTACACAATGTGTGGTGTAAAAAGAAACAGTGAGTAAAATCACAAACATTCATCATTCATTATGCTTTGAAATGAAACAAAGTCCGTTTTCAGTCCTTGCAGGGTTTTGTCATGATTAATCTGACAATAGAAGCCACAGTGTGCTCGGTGCAGTCTTTTGGCTGTGAGTCTCATCTGTCCAACCATAGAAGTGAAGTGCACACATCTGGTGGATAAAAACATTAACAGGACAATGACTCAGCACAGACGTTATAGATGGATGGTGGAAAGCGCTCTGAGCTGCATAATCAATCAAAACAACAGAAACAGTTTTTTTTTTGTCCTGCCTGCGGAATGGACAGAAAGCTTCAGTAACTTCTGTATTTCATCCAAACTGCATGATTTCAGTGTGTGATGCATTTTTTCCTGGTACACAGAACCACAATTATTTAGAATAATAACTTTAATCTCCATCTGTACTGTTTTTCTCCTGAAATAAATGAAAACAGGTGGAATGTGGAGTATCTGAGATTGTTTTCCAGTGATCTAAGTTCAGGTTGTTTTCTGATTGTGTTGTAATGCTACATTCATGTGCCTTGAGGAAGTTTAAATTGCAGGACATTTAAGCTGTCTGTCCACCAGCACTACATTTATACAGAACTTTTAAATAACAAAAACCTCTAAAAATACAACTGGGGACAGAATGACGTTTAATGTGATAAAAATTTGACTTTTGGCCACATAAACTATGTTTATCTTTTAATATCATTACAAAGTGCTGTTAAGAGCAATTGTGAAATTTCCTGTTCTTCTTTTTTTTATCTACAAGTTTGTTTCAATTTAAAAAAAAATCCAAACTGTGATTAAGAGGGTTAAAATATCAGGATTTCTTTTCTTTTAAATGGCATTTTTGTGCCTGCAAACAAGTTAAAGCTTAATGGAAATCAGCATCATTAACATCTGTTAAGCTATTTTAAAGGGTCTGGTTTCAACCTGCTGCCGCTGCATAAAAAAGGAGTGATTTATAATAAATTACTGTTTAACTTGTGGAAGTTTTTCTGGTCTTTCTGTTGTTTCTGGTGTTAATGCAGCATAATTTAACATCTGTACAAAACTATACATTAAACCTACACCTTTCTAATCCATCCATTAGTCCATTTTTTGCAGGATTTTGCTAAATCTACAGGGGCTGACTTTGACTAATTATGGTGGAGGATGAACAGCAACACCTACACAGAGCGTTGCAGTGTGTTTATGCCGGCAACAAATGCCATATTCCTTGAAGCAAGACAAAAACTAAAATACAATTTTACAGAAAATAAATTTAAAAATCTCCAACTCAGCATTTCTTTTTCTTTCTTTTATCTGATCCTCTGCTCTTTGAACCGAGTAACCCTAACCCTGCATTATGCTAGTGTTCAGCAAGCATCTTTTTAGTAATTCTAATGATGTTTTTCCACAAACAATTAATGGTTCATTATCTTAAAGGTGTTTTTATTTAAAAAACTGTCTTTCTTCTCACACGGTGCTGACTTTAATGAGATTTCTTTGTTGACAAACAAAACCAAACAAAGGACTGACTCAGTAACCACAGGGGGTGGCATTCTTGCTTAAAACTTCCCATTTCAACCAAACAAAGACAAGTTTCTTAAGGAATTATCTGACCACAGCGTCAAAGTGAGCTTTTGTTTGCTTGTTGTAGTGAAAGAAAGATTTCTTTTCCTTGTTGACCACTCTTGGGTCTTGGATAATTCTTGGATCAGGTAGTCTGGAGGAGGTTGGGACTCTGAGCATCCAGCCAGGAAAGGTTTTAAACTCTGAGCTAAAGAAGTTGATATAAGAGATCTAAACATGATTTTGGAGTGACCTGGTTAGAACCCAGACCCCCATAAGGCCGCAGAAGGCAAAAAGTCCTCCAATCTCAAACACCTACAGATTGTTGTCAAACATGAGTGGTTCGAATTCCCAGTGGAGTAAAGCAGAAAGCTTGAGAGCCGTTCTAATAATTCTATGATAATCTCAGTTTTCATAACAATGTAAAGAAGCTAAAATGGAGCAAATTTACAATGAGGGTCTCACCAACCAGAAAAAACAGCTGATCAACTAAGAATTCCTTACAAGTCAGATTTTGGCAGTTTCACTTTAAATTTCCTTAAAACAAAAACGTTTTCTTTCGTTTTGTAAGACATCTTATCCACTCAGGATGAATCATTGCAACAAAATATATTATATTAGTTACTGAGCTAGAGACACTGGAGGCTATTTGCCCTCCTGCAAACAGAAAATGGGAAAAAAAAAGCTTTTTGGAGATTTTTGTGAATAACAGTAATGTTGGCTACTCTGCACTTATATTGTTGTTGTGTCTTGAAGCATCTACATGAGGTTTATTTCTTTATGAAGACCTCACTGCTGTACATCTGTTTGATATCAAAACCCTCCCCCTTTTCAACTTTATATATCCAGTGTTTCAGATAATTTATGCAGTTGATTATAGCAGAAAGTGTCCATGATCTTTCCCCTCAGCGCCTTCTGGTTGGAAGAATCCTGATCCCGACTGTATCATCTTCCACTGATGCACTCCTGAAGCACGAGGTCATTAACCCTCTGTTACCGGGTGACACCAGTGTCAAAAGATGGAGGATGTGCCAGAAGGAAGTGATCTTGCAGTAATGCAAAATGTGTCTCAGTAAACTGAGAGCAGGAAGTGGTCATCACTGGATCCCATCTGAAACACAGCAGACACATCATGTTTGAGACCAAAGTTAAAAAGAGGGTTCAACATGGATGAAAATCAGAGCTAAAACACACCGTTGTTGTCTTCTGAATCCGTAGCTGCGTTGCTGTGCATCTGCTGCAGTTTGTTGTACTTCATCTCTACTTCCTGGAAGCACGTCAACAGTGTTACTTAGTTCATTTCTTGCCATAATGAGATTTTGTAGGATTTTCTTCATGCGAGCCAAGCTTCCAGCCATTTTCTTTGTTTTCTTATTTTGTTTGTTTCTGGTGTCTGCGTCCTCTCAGGCGCTGTCAATCACCTAACTCAGCTATTTTGGTTTTGCCTTCCTGTGTATGACCCTCCAGTTGGGAATAAACATTGTTTTGGACTTTATCTGTAAAATGTCCTGCATGGTATTTTATTTATTTATTTGGACGGGACTTTTCTTACCATTTTTTCATGGTTCAGGCCTTAAAGAGATAAAGTTATTTCATGTGCAGTTGCTAACAGTTTAACAGTAAGTTTTAGAAGCCGTGCAGACAAATGCTAAGATACTGGAGCTGTGAAGTCCTGACATGTAGTCCTTGTCCTGATGTTCCACGAGCAAAAACGTGCAGTAACAAACCAGTCATGCTTTAGGGCTGGGCGATATGGCCTAAAAATAAAATCTCCGATTTTTAGAGCAGCATTTCTCACTGCAGTCATACGCACAGCTAAATCCCAGGCGTGAGTGAAGGGTCACTTCACTGAAAATATGTCAGACAAACACCGTTATGGTGTGGATGGAGGGGTAAGTCAGCTGCTAATTAACTATGGAAAAAAATCCAGATTTTCATAAAAATAAGTCTCCAGAAATGGAAAATTTGATTTATCGATTAATCGCCCAGCCCTATCATGCTTAGACCACAAATATTACTGAAGCTGGTGTGAAAACAGAACACATGTTCATCTCGCGGAGATCTACAAGCATTTGAGCAAGCGACATTCTGCCTTATATTTAACATCACAAGACAGACAACCTGAAGCTGAGATTGCCCACCGCAGCTTTCTGAAAGTGTGTGTTCTTAGGAGAGGGCTCTGCGTGCACCCTCAGCAGTACCTTCAAGTACTGCAGGTCAGCCTGCAGGAGGCGCAGGTGGGTCATCAGCTGCCTACTGAGGTTAGGACCGCCGCTCCCTGCCTGCGAGGAGGAAGACAGCAGTTTCCTCATGTCGATTCCCACATCATAGTCAGTGGTACTCTGGTCAGGGGCCCCTCCGAAATCCAAAACTACAAATCCACCTGGTTGGAGAAGAAAAATAAGCGAGTTAGTGATAAAAATATTGGATCAAAAAGTCATCTCAGTGTAGCGCTGCCTTGCCGTTATGTTCAGCCATCTCCGGCAGCCCTGTGAGTGCAGGAGAGTGTTGGGGGTTGTCTTGGTCTGAGATCTCAGACGGCCGGATCTCATCACAAGCAGCAGACAGTCCCTCAGGGCTCCCAGAAAAAGAGCCGCTCAGCTGATTCCCAGGGACACCGCTCTGCTTATTCTCCGGTGCCACCTCCTCAGACTCTCTGCTCATCATGTGAGTGAAAAGAGCCTGTTTCAGCATCGCCACTGGAACAGAAAAAGAAAGGAGTTATTCACTTGCAACCGAAATCACCGCACAAGTGTTTACAAGCAGTTAAACAACAACTTCCATGATTCAACAACCTCGAAGAAAAAAAATAAAAGCTTACATGTCCGAAGAGCCTCTTCAGCTTTGGATAGTGGGACGTCAAAAACAGCATGATCCTCATCTTTAAGTGCAATGCCCTGACGAGATCCTTCCTGCAGCAGTCTGTCTGCCAGCTGCCCATCCAGGAAGGCCTCTAGTTCTGCTTCATCCACCTCCTCGTCTTCGTCTTCCACTCGCCTGCCAGCAAGAGCCAGCTCCTCTTCCTCGTCCTCTGATTTCAACCCATCGAAGGGGTTGATAGGAGGTGGAAGATCAGGAGACGAGAAAGCATCTTTATCTGAAACAAAAAGAGATTTTAAACTAAGAGATGGTGTGGGTAAAGATTCCCAGTTATCCAGGTCATGGTGATCATACATGTGACTTTAAAGGCCTCCAAGTGTTCTTCTTGCACTTAGACGTTTGAGCTTCTGGAATTTGTGTACAATATTACAGACAATCAATAAATTCAAATTTAAAAACTGTTAAGAGTAACTAGATCACTACAATTCTTACTTTGTCCATTTACCCTAGAACTATAAATTCACCATCTACTTTATTAGATCCGCCTGTTCAGCTGCTTTTTACCACAGGTATCTAATCAGCCAGTCACATGGCAGCATCTAGTCATGTAGACATGGTGAGGATGACTTGAAGCTCAAACTGAGCATCAGAATGAGGAAGAAAAGAGATTTAAGTGGTTGTTGGTCTGAGTATTTCACAAACTGCTGGTCTACTGGGATTTTCCCACACAACCACCTCTAGGGTAATCAGTACAACCAAGGTCTGCAGAACAGCATCTCTGAACACACAACACATCCAACCTTGAAGCAGATGGGCTACAACAGCAGAAGACCACACCGGGTGCCTCCTGTCAGCTAAGAACAGGAAACTGAGGCTACAATTCACACAGACTCACCAACACTGGACAATAGAAGATGAAGAAACGTTGCTGGTCTGATGAGTCTCCATTTCAGCTCCACTTTCAAATGCTAGGCTCAGAATTAGGTGGAAATATCATTAAAACATTGATCTATCCTGCCATCCTGCTCCAGGCG
>CM047989.1:26253656-26267737 GCA_026261665.1 Melanotaenia duboulayi | reverse complement strand
TCTATGAGCAGAAGTAAAGATGGTGTCAGCTAGATGAGCGGGATGATGAGAGAACAGGTGAGGTGGTACACCTGAGAATTCATGTAGAAAGACTTACTGGCTGCAGGGTTTTACAATAAATCCGATCCAGTATGGATGAAACTCTCACGTTCAGATGAGAACATCACTTTCCTCCACCCCAGTGATGTTCTGTCACAACATTCAGGACTCTTTATTGGTTTCACTATCATTGCCATCAAATCCAGATTTTTGGTATATTTTATCGTTCTTGTAATAAATAAATAAATAAATAAATGTACTTTTGAATTTTTTTTCTTGTTTCATATTTGTACTACTCCTATTGCAGATGTATTAAATTAATTATTCAATCCAGTTTATTTAGACATCTGTTTTTTACTTCAAAAATCCCCCAAATATTTTCATTTATCAGAAATGAATCCACACAGATGAACAGATATATATTTGATTTCAGAGTCAAAATATCAGAACAATAATTGTTTAATTAACGTATAACATCACATGTTACGTCAGTATGATGCCAGGTAAACACTGATGTCTGAGACTAAAAGAGGTGGAAACATGAACCTCATTCGGTGTTCAGCAGTTTGTAAGGATCTAAGTCGAATTGCTCAAGTGCCACCAATGATCGTCATCTCATAGGAGGACCATATTAATATTACAAGAAAGAAAAACTTAAGTAATTCCGAACACTTCTTTTATTTGAATTATTAACAGTTCCCACATTTTTAACTAAATCAAATTCAAACAGCAGACTATGCATTATTACGTACGGTTGTACTGAACATTAAGTGCAAGTGATTTTTTCTGGCTTTGACACTAAATAAAAATAGATAAGTTGGCAAAAATCTTGCACTGAAAAAAAAAACAAAAAAAACAAACAAACAAAAAAAAACAAAAAACAAAAAAACAAATGAATCCCTGAGCTCACATGTAGTGTTTTACTTCTGTCCAGACACCTGACAGCGTTTCTCTTCGTGAAGTTTAGCTACATGTGGCCTGATAGAGGTCCCAGTTGAAACCTTGAGTACAGCTTCAAGATGGTTATCACTCAGCCTGGACCTGTATTTGCATTTATTAAAGTTCATAGTGGAGAAAAGCGTCTCACAGAGATATGTGCTTCCAAAAAGGCACATCACACGACTAAAGTCTTTTGACAACTCTGGGAAGGATGGAAGCAATTCCCTCTAATCCTCTGTAGTCATGACTGCTTTCCCTGTGTGTGTCTCCCTGAACTTCCTCTTCAGCAGATGTTGCTCTGCAAGTCAATAAGTTCTATTTGTAACACACTTGGGACGCTGCCCACATCAGTTGAGAAGGGATCTGTAAACAGCTGGAATGTGTCATGGTAGCCTCAAAGTCAGCAAATTGCTGATCAAACTCCTGCCGCAGGTTATCAATAGCAGACACAGTCGTCCCACAAAACGCTGGGCCCTACTCCACACAGACATGACATGTTCATTTTTCAGACATCTGCTGCACAGTGCCTGTTGGTGTGTAATACCCTGCACAACAACCACTGGATCTGTGTTTTCCTCCTCCAACTTCCTTTGTACCAGCGCTACCACCCTGTGTTTTCACGGTCATGCATGGGGCTCCATCAGTGGTGATGCACACCCGGTCTGTTCCACGGCAAACCCGCGCTCTTGCTTTCACACAGCTTCAGAAATATATCCATAAAGTTGGTGCTTTGTCACATAACTGTTCATAAATGTCACTTGATAAGTTGCTAATACGTGTCGCCACCTTCTGTTTGCAGACAAAGATTATTGAACAACTTTCTCTTCTCCGGACACAAAATATCAGCAACTTGCAGCATGCAACTTTTCAGAAACTGTCCTTCGGTGAAGGGCTTTCCTGCTTTGGTCATTAACTCGCCAACCACGTTAACTTACTTCAACAGCAGCATCAGGTCCTTCTTGGCCTTAAGAAAAAAACTTTTCTGAGAAGCTAATCCTTAGATAGCTGTGTCGCTCTTCCTCTCATCTCCTGCATATTTCTCATACTGCTCCCCATGTTTAGTCGAGTAAAGACGTTTGAGATTGTCTTCCTTTAAAACCACAACTTTTTCCTTGCATATCAGGCATGTTGGACTTCCACTGAACTCCACATAAATACTGTGATGTCCACCATTCCTGAAAATTTTGTGTTGACTGTCCACCTTTCTTTTCTGCTTGGGAAGAGACACATTTGTTGTCTGCTGCAAAGCAAACTGCTAAGCACAGATACCTGTGCACCTTTTGGAAAACAAAGCTTGGTCGGATGGAGGGGGAGAGTGGTAGGATGTCGCCCAGACCCCTGGTCTAAGTTTTTACATCGTAAGGACTCTTCGCTTCCCCTCTGAGCTTATCACAGTACCAATGTTTCTGTCTAGCGTGTTTTTAGACATGTTTTTAACAACTAGTAAAAAACCTGAATGTGTAGATATAAACTGGGGCGCCCCCAAAATGGCGGACAAAGCCCAAGTGAAGTCACATGCACGTTTTCCATACAGTCTCTTTCAGGACCTCTTTTATTTGGGGCTTCATAATAGTGAAACAATCTACCAAATGTTGTCAGGGCAGAGGAATCGCTTTCTACCTTCTCTCCTAACACTTTTTCTTTTTTTTTTCTTTTTTTTTTTATAACATTTTAGGAAAAATACAAGTATTTAGATCCATCTTACCCCATCAGGCAGAGGGCTGGTGTTGTGGTTCTGGGGGCTGCAGGTTGTGCTGCTGAAGGAGCTGCTCTGCTCCCCGCCAGAAAGAGCAGGTGAGTGGGGGGCCGAGGAGGAAATGCTGGCCTCTTCCCCATCCTCCTGCACTTCCTTATCTTCTTCCAGGGGGATCTGAAGAAGACCTGGAGGCCTTCCCAGCACTGTCAGGGCTACATAAGAACCCGCTGCCAGACAGAAAATGAAATTATAAGGCAGAAGGAAGAGAGAAAAATACTAAATATCTGTCATTTGTTTTGCCTTTGGAAACATTACTATTGCCATATCACATTGAATGTTTGCCAGTTGCTACAGTTTTTCTAACATCTCATTCTCTTTAACTTGTGACTTCTGTGAGGAATCTGAATCTAAATACTTTTTCAAAAGTGAGCTCTTAAAAAGGGCCTTAGAAGCTGGACTGAAGAACAGCAAGACGTCAAACAGGCTCAATCAGGATCTGGCCCTCGTAAAGAGGAGTTACTCAAACCTCTAAGAGTTTGGTTTAGTCTCATTTTTAAACATTTAAATGACAAAAGTTCACGTCTGCAGCATATACTCTAATGGTTGATGTACTTACATTTGATCAACTTCACAACTTCTATGTGGTTTGAATGTGTAACTAAGGTCCCGTTAACCTGGAAGAAGAACAAATATGGATTGGTGATAAAAGAAAAATCCACATACATGCTGCTGTCCATTTTATTTTTTATTGGCCACCATTTACTCCCATTACACTTTTAATAGAAGGTGCATTCAAACACCAAATCAATCTTCATACTCTGAAAGAATCCATGATTTACCATTAAAATAATTCCCCTTTAAATGAATGGGTTAAATGTTCAACGTGCAACTGAAAGGAGACAAAGAAATCCTCAGAAAAATTTTCCTTAACTGTCTGCAGCACTCACTGTTTCCACACTTGTGCATCAGTAAACATGTGAAAATTCATCTCTCTAACAACGTAACTCTCCAACCCGGCAGACATGAACTTCTTGTACTAAAAGCTTCCAAATGACAGGAAAGAAACCAGGTTTGAGCCCTGCAGACTCAAAGCCGGATTTTCCATGTTAGAATTTCACCACGGCACCACAGAAACATGAACGACAAAACAATGTCTTTAGGAAAGCCTTGCAGTGTTTAGTATCAGGGGTTCGAGACAAAATTACTTAGAATTTGTCATGTAGCTGTAAAAAACAAACAAACAAACAAACAAACAAAATGCAAAACAAAACAAAACAAAACTAACTGTTAGGACAACTACTTCTTCTACTTAAACAACTAGCAACCTATGCTGCCACTCTCTGGTGACACAGTTATTCACATCAGACCAGTCAATGTAAACTATTAGCAAAATACCAACTATAGCAAGCAGGACAGGTAACAGTTTTAATAGGTTCACATTTAATTATGTATTCCTTGCACATAAATTAAATTGCTACTCAGCACCGGCAGACAAACGGAGTTCAGGCAGGCTAAAAGAGAAAAAGCAGTATCCTTACACAAATTTCATGCTAATCTGACCAGTTTTATCCTGTAACTCACTTTCAGGCNAACTAACTGTTAGGACAACTACTTCTTCTTAGATCTCAGATACTGTATTTTCAAGCCGGACGTAAAAGAAAAATATATGCATGACGCTAACCTTAACGATCCTATCTCCTGTCTGGACACCAGCTCGCATTGCAGCTCCATCTGCAAACACAAGACAGCTGAGTCAGAGATGTTGCTTTTATAAGTGTGTTGTATATGTGTGTGTGAGAAAACCTTACCTTCTCTGACCAGCTGCACAAACACAGGGTTGTCTCCACTTACTGTCAGACCAAAGCCATTTTCATCTCTCTGGATTATCACACAGCGCTGGACCAGACCTGTCATTTCCAGCAGGCATCATTAAATTAAACAAAACAGATGGCCAACCTAAGAACATATTCGCTTACATCTTTTCCACATTTTAACTAAAACAAGGTAAAATTATTAACAAAAYTAATTTAAATGTTTTTTTCTCCTTCTTTTTCATTCAGCCTGGTGTAGGCACTTGTTGGATAAAGTGCCCACAAAGAAAATTACTAATCAAAGGGGTGAAACAGAAACAGCTTCATACATAGCAAGCCTGCTCTCCTTGGTGAGAACTAGAAATTCAGGATCATTTGAGGTCATATTTGAGTCCATTAAATGGATGACAAATGACAGGAAAACATTCTTAAGCTTTTCTATTTGTAAAACCTGAAATCAATGTTATATGTCCATTTCATTTAAATTCAGACCATGACTGTGGCAGGATGAGTCAGATCCAACATGGATGCAAATAAAAGGCAAAATCCTCATCACATGATCTAAAGTATACATGATAGTATCATATTTTGTTTGATATATTATTTTGGAGTAAGCATTCTGAAGCTCTGGGATTATATTGTTTGTTTGTTTTTTTGTTTGTTTTGTTTGTTGGTTTTCTTTTCATTTCTTTTCATATTAGCAACTCAGCATATGAGCAACTCATATATAGAGCTTTTTCATCATGAGACTTCAAAGAGAAAAGAAGCATGTAATACAGTATGTGAATGGTAAACAATCAGCTATCCATTGTGACATGTTTTATGAGCTCTTTCAAATTGTTAGCATTCAAACAATGACTGACCCACAAAACAGGAAGTCTTGGTCCGGATATCCATTACTCGGTATCTAGACATCCGCCAGCTGCACTTAATAACTTAAAACGTTCTCGCAAAGATAAAGGTAACTTTGACATTATTTGTCTTTTTACTTAATTAAAACATCAGGTTTCACAAGGCTTAGCTTCCGCAAGTATTTTTCATACCCAGGCTTTCATTTGGCAAACAAATAAAGCCAATTATCCTTAGATTTACAGCTGCATCACATATCCCCATTTTCAATTATGCTAACAGTGCTACATCTGAGTCAGCCAACACAGGTCCTTTCACATTTACATCAAGCTACAGCTATATTTCAAACAAGCCATTTATTTGGACCTCTGTTCCAGTATACATGCATGGAAGGAAAATCGAGATATTGACCAAAGTATGTCCAATACCATAGCAGTGATGGCTGCTTTGAGCTTGTTAGCTTTAGGCTTTCTTCTGGCAGACCTATAGAGCTTAGGAAAGTACGTCATCCCGCGATGCAATGTAGGACATGGCCGCCATACTTCAAGACATGCAGAGTGAAACTGCCACAACTTAACATTCAAGAAAACACAAATAAAAAAACTGATAGAGAAAAACATGCTGTTCTTGAAAAGGGAACGTTATCAAGACAAAATCTAGAAATTAAGTAGAATTGGCCCATATGAGCGTGGGGAATGGCCCCAAAACTATAGGATGTGTGCAGCTCAGTAAGACACCTGCAACCAGTAAGGCTTGATTCTGTACTCCCTGTAAGTTGTATATTTATACACATTCGCTGGGACGCATACTGGTCAGCACACAACATACAAAAAAATATTTTGTTAAGTAACAGTTTTCTCTCCTTTCACAAAGAACTACCAAGGTTGGTGGTACTATGCTGCTTAAAATAATGTATTGGGTGCGTACATCTCCGACCACTCTCAACCTGAGGTGTGCTAGCGTCTGGTCTCCTCAAGCTCCTCATCAAGCTGACAGCGTCCTCCAGTGAAAGCTGGTGTTTTGACTTCAGCACACACTAATCCAGCACTGTCTATAATGTCAAACCCGCAGTCTGCCAACACCCACAATAATTTAAATAATACATTTTACATGTATAATGTAATAAACATCTCAAGACAGCACAGATCACACTGTGGAACTACTGGAAAACAGAATAATAATAATAAAAAATAGTTAACAGTGAAGCTAAAAGTGAAGCTATCAGNTAATAATAAAAAATAGTTAACAGTGAAGCAAAAAGTGAAGCTATCAGTGAAGTTNGAAGTTAATAGTAAAGTTTCAGGAAAAAGAAAGAATGCAAATTGAATTAATCAATCACACANGAAGTTAATAGTAAAGTTTCAGGAAAAAGCAAATTGAATTAATTAATCACACAACTTTCACATACAATTAATGCTGACTTTCTGCTGTGAAAATGCCTAGAACAAATAGGCATACTCTTTGGAATGTTGAACCCTTGCCATCTGGTAACACTGGAAATGTGGGCACTGAGTTTTTGTTTCCAGGTTGTAAAAATAAAAAACAATACCATCTCGCAATGGTTTGCCATTACAGTCATGAGAAAAATTGCGGCAGTTCAAAACACAAGCCCTTGCCATCGCTGAAAAACATACCCCAAAAAAATACACCTCAAACCAGCTATGACTACTATTTTTGCTATGCTCCATTTCCAGGCGTGTCTGCAAATTCCACGATCCTTTGCGGTGTGACGTCACATTCCCAAGCTCTTCTGCACCAAGGACCACTTCTGACAAAACAATCAAGCTAGCAGCAAATCTGTACCATGTTAATTATCCCAAACAGCACCTCGGGTACTGCAGTTTTAAAGCTTGGTTTCTCACTTTACATGCACAGTTCATTCAGAGACGCTGTAATAAAAATGGTGGCACAAACATGGCAGCTGCCACATATGTAGACAGTATAAATTGCTCATCCTTAGATAATAAATGCATAATTTTTTTTTTGTTTGTTTTCTTTTTAGTGATGTGACTAGATACCAATAGAAACACAGTTTTTAATAATGTATAAATTTTTTCTGTCACTGACCTTTGATTTAGGTAAAATGGTCAATTTGAACAAAATCACTATTTACCATTTTTGATTTTGTTACTAGTTTCATGTTACAGTTAAATTAATATTGTATCTCCAATAAGCCATTTAATTGGATTACTGTCCTTGTACTGTAGAAACACTGGAATTGTATCTTTACATTTTACCTACTGCATCAAAGGACCAAAACAGTTTAGCTTGCTGTTAAGTTTGACCAGGCCACAACAATTAGTGGTAATATGGCAGTTTTGGGCCTTGAGGTTGACCTATTACCTATTACATCAAGGATCAGTCCTGACAAAACAATCTAGCAGCAACAATCAGCAGCTAATCAGCTAGCAGCAAATCTGTATACTACCATGTTAACTTTACAAATACAGTTAAATCTAGTTCATTTTCAATTGAGCTATTTGATTGGATTACTTTTATAGTACACAAACACCGGGATTATGCTTTTTCCACTTTATCTATTTAGTCAACAGACCAAAACAATAGCCAGTTTTAACTAACAGCAACTTGGCAAGTGCTAGCAAAATTACTGCTAGCAGGACAACTGCTACCAGCTGCTAGTAAGATGACTGCTACTAGCTGTTAGCAAGACAACTGCTACAAGCACTAGCAAGATGCCTTCTTCTAGCTTTTAGCAAGATAACTGCTGCTAGCAAGATGACTGCTACTTGCTGCTAGCAAGACTGCTACTAGTGCTAACAAAATGCCTCCTTCTAGTTGTTAGCAAGATAACTGCAGCTAGAAAGATGACTGCTACTTACTGCTAGCAAGACTGCTACTAGTGCTAACAAAATGCCTCCTTCTAGTTGTTAGCAAGATAACTGCAGCTAGAAAGATGACTGCTACTTACTGCTAGCAAGACTGCTACTAGCACTAGCAAGATGCCTCCTTCTAGCTGTTAGCAAGATAACTGCTGCTAGCAAGATGACTGCTACTAGCTGCTAGCAAGACAACTGCTACTAGCTGCTAGTAAGAGGACGCCTACTAGCTGTTAGCAAGATGACTGCAGCTAGCTGTTAGCAAAACTTCAGCTGTTTTTGCTATTTGTGCATTTAAGCAAAGTGTCTTTCAATGCATGTATATTTAATTAATTAATTTAAAACTGTGGTCAGTTGGTCTTACTGCTCACAATAATCTCTTCCTTGCTTACCAACACAAGCATTTACTCAAGACCATACCAGTATTTATGCAACAAATGTATAGCTGAACAGACCTTGGACATAAAGGTAGGGACATAACTGAAAAATCAAGCAGTGATTGCTCTACTATACTCATTCAGTAATAGCTTTCATGCTGTACTTTCTCTGAACATGCTGAAAAGTGAGACCAGTCTTTCTTCTTAATTTTCCTTCTGACATAAGTTGAAACTTCTCATTTGTGATTACCTAAAACATAAACATGTTCTTGTGCAACTCCACAGTGGACAAAGATACATGGCTTAAGTCATGGTTAAATTTGATCTATAGGTCACTGCCCATGCACAATACCAGTATAAAGCCAGAATTATTTAGTATCATGCTTGGCGCATAATGGCTTGCTGCAGTTTTTTCCTACACCACACACCACCATAAGACTGAAACAGCAGCAGAAGTCATGCTCAGGAAGTACAAAATGATTACAGTATATTTTTTCCCCACTGTTTACCGAAGAACTTCTTATCATTTCCAACTGTAGCAGTAATCTCCTTATGCAGTTTTGTGCTTTCCGGGAGCTTGTTACACATTCATGCCTTCGGATCATTCGATTTTTACTGAGTAACACACACAACCTGTTGCAGTCTAAAAGATAGAGAAGTTGCACTATCTGAAATAACACAAAGGCTAAAGAATCTTCATTGCTGCTACTGCATATCTATACTTACCAGTCACTTTTATTAGATCCACCTGTTCAACTTCCCGTTAACACAAATATCTAATCAGCCAGTCACGGCAGCATCTAGCCATATAGACATGGTGAAGAAGACATGATGAAGTTAAAACTGACTATCAGAATAAAGAAGAAAGGGGATTTAAGTAACTTTAAACATGGAATGGTTGTTGGTCTGAGTGTTCACACACAACTATCTCTATAGCAAGAATTGGATTGTTCTGAAGGAAAAAGGTAATCCAACCTTGTACAAGCAAGGTGGACCTATTCTGGCTGGTGAGTGTACATATGGATTTGTAAATTGCAATAAACTGCAACAGAATAATTTTCTGTTACAGAAAATATATGAATATCAATATGAAGTTAATGGATCGTTGCTAGCAGGGGTTGTGTTCTGTTGCCTCTCACTAGAAAGATGTCAAGCAGAGATTCATTTAAAGTTTCATTTAAACTCCAAAAACATATCACAACCGAATGCCAGGATCACAGATAAAAATACATAATTGTCTTAAATCCTTGTTACCATCTAAAATTACTGATTTGTACACCCAGCTGAGTCATTTCATGTTCCACTACCAGCCTAAAATCCACCAGAAACATCTGCTTGATTGAGGAAACTCACTGTTGTTACTGCAGCCTCTGAAGAAGCTCAGTGATTCACTGTTTGTCTGATGCTCTTTTTCCTACTTCAAAGAATCATCTGAGAGAGCTGAGTGGCTAATTGGTTGTCTACTGGACTCTATGAGGAGCCTCAAGGCTGAGGGTGAACAAAAGGGCAGGATGGATTAATGTCAACCCGGTAACTCAGGCAACCACCCTAACAACGTTTCTGAGCACTTCCTGCACTCACACCATCTCTATGGTGAACTCTAGTCGACCATTCATGTTTGAACATGTTTCTTTAAGAGCATACAAGAAGATTCAGGCTGTAAAATAGTAAATATATCACAGGTTGCAATATAATCAGTGAAGCAACTCACCTGTCGGGTCAAACTCATGCTGGAGGGAGACAGAGTTTTGCATTCTTTGGTCTTTTTTCTGTGGGGTCCTTGTTGAGAATCATCAGGGTCCTGCGGAGACATGACGAGAAGTGAAGACCAAAGAAAACCCCAAAACTTAAAATCCAAAGTTAAATTTAAGTGATAAATCACTCAGATTCAGCACATTTCCCAAATTTCCTTCCTTGGATCAATGATGATATTATCAAATTAAACTGTACACCAAATTAAACTATGAAAGAATAAAAGAAACCAGAGCTAGTTGAAGGGCTATAAATATTTCCTTCTTTAAATATTAGCTGCCTGTTAAGTTCCTGTTATCAGTTGTTATCTCTCCTACAGATATGGCCAGAGGGCGCCTTCCTCAGCTTGTAAGCTCAGTGGTCTGTTATCACCTTTAAATGCAGCAAAATGTCTTCTTATGGAGGTGGAAAGGCTGCTATAGCGCAAGTCAGACTCTAATTAGGGAGACTTGGGTTTGGTTTCTTCAGGTTTGACTATTGTTTTTGGTCACTAGTTGGTTTTTAGGTTAACAATCTTTAGGTTTGGT
Organism: Melanotaenia duboulayi; assembly: GCA_026261665.1. Classification (NCBI taxonomy): domain Eukaryota; kingdom Metazoa; phylum Chordata; class Actinopteri; order Atheriniformes; family Melanotaeniidae; genus Melanotaenia; species Melanotaenia duboulayi. The sequence goes on along the minus strand of CM047989.1, from coordinate 26,256,910 downwards.
TTCCATCATGTTGGCTCAGATCCTACTTGCATGTATTCACATGATGCCAGAAGAACACTGACATCCTCTGGGTTGTTTTCTCATTATTATCATAGATCAGAATGCATGATGATGAACAGAAGGAGAGCTGAGGAAATTACACGAAGCGACATGACTAAAATTAATAAAAGTTCCTAAACAAAATAAGTGAATGAAAGAGAAAAATAAAGTGTTCACATACATGAAAGATGCAAGTTTGACTGAATTATATTTACAGTGTTTGTTTAAATTGAAATTCAAGATGTTTAAGTCCAATAATGGAACAAAAAAAGTAGTGACANGTTTAAATTGAAATTCAAGATGTTTAAGTACAAAAAAAGTAGTGACCTACCAGAGATTAAAAAATAGAAAGGGTTACCAAAATTTAATAATGTGCATTTCAGAATGATATAAAAAGACTTTTCTTCAGGGAACATGAAATAGGTAAACAACTTAAAAGTTATTCTGCAACAAAGGAGGCTGATCAAGACTGCAAGTGGTCAAGCAGTACGTTGAGTCAGTCAGGCCAGAGTATTAAAATCAGAGAGGGAGAGGCAGAGCCTAGAAACTGTCCAATTAGGGGATATAGGACATCAGGCACAACCAAGCTGAGCGTGCTGTAAGAGCTGAGAGCACGCCCGTCACCATGTGGTCATTGTGCTACATTTGTGCACACAGTAGGTTGTTAAAGCCCATTTATGCTCTACGCTAAAGACGGATATGGAGCCCTCTGTCCAACTCTTCCGTCTTTTACATGAGTCACCTGGTCTTTTTTCATCGCTCTTGTGGATATGTACCTCGATACAACAAACGTAACAGTACCACCACAAACCACAGGGAGCAGTGTTGAGCACTATGGCTAGCATGCTACCAGCAAATGGTGCAAAAAGAAGAGGAAGCTGCAATATATTTAATGTTGGTCTCCTTCTGAGAATGTACCTTATCATGATCTCCTCTACAGTCGCCATGTTTACTGTACTGCTATTGAAACTGACACCAGAACCTAGTGGTGAACTCTGCACTGCCCTTTAGTATTGACTAATAACCACACCAACATAAAGGACACATGGAGAGAGGCGCCATTTGCCAACAGGCATACCATGAAGCCAGAAGGGGGCCCCGATGGCTGACCAAGTTTGAATCAGTACAGAGCAGTAACAATGTGGAGAGCTTCAACTAGAGTTGGGCTGATACCGATACTAGCATCAGAAATACTTGCTAATCCTGCCAAAACTAAGGGTATTAGTATTGGTGAGAGTTTCTGTCTAAAGACAACATGGAAACAGAATCATAATTCTGTGTATCCTGCCCAACATAACCACACACAGACACAGGAAGTTACGCAGTCTTGCGTGACCGTTGTTTTGAGTTAGTAGGCAGAGAAGCAGCTGCATGTAAGTCACAGTTGTGTTATCATTTAGCATTAGCGGTATGTTAGTAATTTTGCGTCAACGCTCATTAGAAAATCCCACTAGCAAAACAGTGACATGCCTCATATGCAGGGATGAAGGCTGATGCTGAATGCTGGCAAATTAAACACCATAACTTTATAAAGCATTTGGGTTGTCAAGGGCACGTGGAGTTTTCTGCATTAAAGGAAAGGTGCAACAAACCGCAGCAACAACAAATGGCAAATTGTTTTAAAAAGCATGGGGAATTTGCAGAAGAAAGCCAGAAAGCTACCACAATAACAGACAATGTTTTAGAATTTATCATCCTGGGGGTTCTTTGTCAATCATGGTTATCATGTGTTAATAAAACATTTATTATATCAATAAATATTAAGGCTGTCAAAAATAATGCGTTAATGATGGTAACTGATTTATGTAATTAATTGCTTTCATTTTTAAATGGAATTAATGCTCCCTCATCCCCACACTTTTAATGGTGAGAGTGTTCAACACCCACACTCCTTTATTTATAGAAAAAAAAAGAAAAAACTTCTCCCGCAGATCGGTACTAATATGGCTTCTCCTCATTCGCTTCTATTCGGTATGAAAATCAGGAAGTGAAATAAAGAAATCAAGACAGTGGTAAGTAGTGCAGATAATACAGAAACTAATTTAGCTCAGTCCGTGAACAGACTATCTGACATGTAGACACAGCTACAGTATGATGTATGGAGTGTCTGTATCTTGTGCTTACAGTACTGGCACCCATAATGAATGCAGACGAAGAGTATATATGTGCCTTAATGCTTTTAGCATTGGCTCCCATAATAATGAAATAAGCAGAAGAACAATCAAAGCTAGAAGAAAAAAAACACCCAAACATTGCATTTGATGAATTTAATGCCATAACAACAAAGCCTTTATATGATATTATTAACATGTTATTATAAGTATACAATATCAAGTGATATAGGAGGATAAATACTGGTTGTAGGGCACCCCCCTTGTGAAATTTTGCCTGGGGTCCCAAGTATGAAAGCAGTGATGTTTGCAATGGACATACCTATTAACACATGTAAAAGGAGCCTAAATGTGTCTTTAATTTCTAAAAAAAAACAGGTTTCTTCTTCTCATAAATGCTATTTTATTCACCTGCAGTACAGAAATGCCTCGTCGAAATGCATGTTTTCCCTACACACACGCATTGTGTGCACACTCCATTTTCATGGACGCCCGTACGCCAGTTTTGTATCTAAATAAATGGCGTACCATAACTCATCCGATCCTGTTGTAGAAACACAGTTATGCTCTTTGAATGGGACCTGTGAATATCAATAAATAACTATAAAACCATGATACATTAAGCTTTGAGGTTAAGCCTGAGCTTAAAAATAGAGAGAAGTTTGGAGGATATTAGTGTGGGAAGTTTCCAGCTTTGACTTATATATTATTATGTGATGTGTTCACTCAACTCAAAGCTTTGAATGCATCTGAAATTTTATCTCACATGAGAACTTGTGTTTATACTTCACGATGCACTGATGGGCCTGGAAACAAAGTTCTTGGCCACATGCAGCAGGTTGTTAAATCTCAGTGCCCACAGACTCCCATGTGTCCTTTACGTCTGGTTGTTAGATACTACATCCACCAGAGGGCAGTACAGAGTTCAAAGTTCACCTCCAAGTTCTGATGTCAGTTTTAGACAATAGGTGTGTCCCAATTCAGGGTCTGCACACTTCGAAGTGCAGATTCATCTGCAACCGAGCTCAGAAGAGTATGTTTTAGGTTTCAGTAAAGTTTTGTTTAAAAAAAAAAAAAGAGTACTTTTTTAACTACACTTCAGTA
>CM047989.1:26229867-26240234 GCA_026261665.1 Melanotaenia duboulayi | reverse complement strand
AAAGAAGTGCTAGTTTACTTTTTGGTATTTAAATGTGAGATCGTGGCTTGAGTGCATCGTTACATCCCTACGCCTTACTCCTGTTGAGATTCTTTTCATTTTGTTTTGGGTGAACAGAAGTTTCAGATCTGTTAGGACTACACTATGCTGCTACTACAGTGGAGAGGAGGCAGAGTGATACGGTAGAAACTAGAGAATACACTGTTTGAGAAGAAGAGCTGTTTTGTTGTGTTGTGACTGGGTGCAAGCTAATAAAACAGCATTATATGCTCAATTCAGAAGCTGTCCCCGAATTATTTCTCCTAGCCTCGACTGAATTTAGTTAATCATAACGCTGAAGATGCAGACAGCTGGATTTATTCTGATTTGTCAGTGACAACAAGGTATTAACAGAAAACGAGGTCTCAACGAAAGGCTCTACGAGCTGTACACAAATGCAGAAGAATCACAAGGTATACAGAGTAGACAGTCAAACCCAAAGTTCAGCAAACTGTGCTGAAACCACACAGCTGCCCTGAATCATCGTCAGCCTGCTCTTTAAATAGGGTTGATGGGCCAACTGGAGAGGAAGAGCAAGCAGCCAATCCTGGTTCGGCGATGTCACAGCCAGCCAACCGCAGGCAAGAACCAGCGTAGCAGGGTACAGAGGTGGATCCAGACAGCTGTCCAATCGTCTTGGTGGGATTACACATTCAGTTTAACATATCTAGAGGCAGTGGTTCGTAACACAGACTTAAATAAAAATCTTTTCAAGAATTCGCTCGTCTTCTAAGATGTACATGCAGAGAAATGTACACTATCGCCCCCCTGTGGTCACAGATTCTGATGGGTCACAGATTTTGGTGTAACATCGGCATTGCTGACGCTAGTGAAATGTGCTCTCAGACTTGAGAGTAGGTTTGTGCACACAACCGCGGCCAGACACACAAACAACCAGGAGACGCAGCAGATTAAAGACAAGAGAGTTATGAGAAATGTTCATTATGACCAGAAACAAAGAGTTTCTTCATGGTGACTAAAAACAGCTCAAATTACATGAAGCTCCTCTCTTATAGTATAGACGGAGACATGACATTCAGCAGCCTGAAATCCGTGATTTTTCTGTAAATAATTTATTCTATTAAGTTTCAATTCATTTACTAGTCATACCGAATATTCGGTTTATTATGAAGAAATTAACATGCAGATGAATTTAGAGTTCTGTTAAAGGGAAAATATTGAACATTTTAAAAAGTAAACTAATTACTTTTCTGAGTAATTAGATATTTTATATTATGCTGTAACTCTGTTAATAACGCAGTTATTTTTTGGGAGAACTACCTAGTAACTATAATTAATTGCTTTTTTCAGGTAGTGTCAGACATCTGACTACCTGTGAACAGTTGGGTTTGACTACACTACCTTTCACTTTACTAATACAGCTGTAAGTATTTACATGTACAACTGTTAATGTGCTTGCACATTAAAATGATCCACTATTATTTGTGAAGCATTTTCTTTTGGAGTTGCAGCTCTAATCCCATTTTTGTGAATTGCAAGTGCCAGCACTGTTATCTGCCAGAAACACTTCATTTTGGTGCCTTTATTTGACTTAAGACACGGTGTCATCAGAGGAAGGAAATCTCATCCTCCACAAAACCCTTCAAACTCATGGTGCTGTTGTTTTTTACTTGTCCCGTCCAACATGGTAGCAGCAGAATAATTGTCTGGCTGCTGTGTTATTTATTTGAAATTATGGAATTTATGTAATCTTGCAGGAGAATAGCAAAGAAAAGTAAAAAGGAAAGTCGAAAGAAGAAAGAGGAGATGAAGATACAACATATAGAATCAACGATCCTTCAGTCCAACCTAACACCAGACAGCCAACTGCTACACTTGTACAGAAACACAACAGAAAATTTCTTACAGATTTTACAGGAAAACTAAGCTGGCAATCATCAGGAGCTGATGAGACCAAGAGAGCAACAACAACACGAATCACAACAACCAAAGCACCAGAAACTCACAAAAAAACTTAAACAAAAGTAGCTCTAAGTGTATAAACCCACTGGACAACTGAGGGACTATCAGCATGCAGACTATGAGGAATGAGGAGTTATCAGGGATGAGTGTGATCCTGCAAATGTCACCACGCCTCCACAGAGGCTAGAGTCAGACCAGGGCAGCCCAGAGACCCGGGCGATCAGCAGCAATCCCGGAGCACGAACCCAAGCCACCCCACCACGAAGACTACCCCAGACCCACCCAGAGAGGAAGGCCCAGCCAGAGCCCCCCATGGTAACGGAGAACAAGTTCCAGTGGGCCAAGATCGGCAGCTGTCAACCCTGCCAGGCAGAAGCCCACCACCCACCTCACCCAAGTCAGAGAACTCACACCACACCCAGGAGGACCAGACGGCCACCTGGCATGGGCCAGCACCCACCCCAATGTTCCAACCACACATCCCCAAAACCAGGGCACCATCAACCACTTGCCCCTTCCTCCCCAGATGCCAGAACTTAATAACACAACTTAACATGAAGAGAACAGTGAGTACGGTGAGATTTATAACTGTTAAAGCAACGCTACCAGGCCTGTTTTTACCAAGAACATGAACTCCCATGAGTCTTTGCAGTTGCATTGACTCAGAATGCTACAATATTATATGAATTATTCTATGTAAGCCACTGTTTCTAAGTAAAATTAAATAAAATGATCATTTATTAATCCACTGAGGTGAAATTATAAGGTAATTTTTAAAGAGGATAGACGAGCTGGTGGGCTGGGCGAGAATGAAGATCAAACCCACCAAATCACGCAGTCTATCTATAAGGAAAGGAGTCAGAGGCGACAACACCATCTTGTCACAGCTAGTGAGGACATCCCATTGCTAGCAAGTCAAACTGTCTGCAGCCTGGGATGAATCTACACAGCAGAGCTCTCTGACAGGCAGATGGGTGAGACGATGAGGAAGCAGCTCTCAGATGACCTGGCCAGGATCAATCAGAGTCAGCTCCCTGGAAAGTACAAATTATGGTGTTACCAGTCCATACTGTACCAGCAGGTAATGTGGCCTCTGAAGATGAGTCAAATCCCCTCCTCAGGGGTACCACCAAGAGGTGGTTGGCAGAGTCTAGGAGGGTCGAACAGGACTTGGGAGAGGCAAGATCCCAGTGCTCTGGTCAAAGGCTTCCAAAGAAGATTGAAAAACCATGGTGGTGGCAGAGGTGGCAAGAGCTGAACAGGAACGCCTTACCATCAAACTAGTGTCTCGGGGCCAACAAGGACATTGTAAGACCTTACCATGATCTCCAAACAGGCCCATATCATGGTCTGATCTTTGGAAGATCCTCCAAGCTATGCTTAGTTTCCTGATCAGAGCAATGTATGATACCTAACCTTGTCCTCAAAACCTCTACCAATGGTTTACTGCTGAAGAGACCTGTCCCCTTTGCAATGCCAAGAATTCTCCAAATGGTCCAGCACATCCTGTCAGGCTGCAGGGCAGTGTTGGCTCTGCAAGGGCTGGGGAGAATGACTGCCCTCCCGCCAGAGAGACACAGCAAGACTCCTCTCACCGGGCAGTGAATGGACCATGAGGGTTGACCTGGGGAATTGGCTCCACTTCCCCAGGGAGATTGTGGAAACATCGCTCCGGCCAGACTTGGACATATGGTCAGAGGCCTGCAAGACAGTCCTCCTGCTCAAACTCACTGTCCCATGGGAAGGAGAGCTGGAGGCTGCTAACGAGTGGTCAAGTATGCAAACCTGGCGGTGGAGTGCAGGGAGGCTGGCTGAAAAGCTGTTATGTGCCCTGTGAAAGTGGGGTGCAGAGGCTTTGTTGGGTTCTCTACTGCTCGCCTACACCACAACATGGGATGTGAAGGGGCGGGGCATCGGAAAGCCATGAAAGAGCTGCTGAGGAGGCAGAGAAAGGCAGCTTCTGGTTTTGGTTAGGGAGGAAGCATAAGGGGTGGGGGCCGGACAACACCTAGGGCTTCAGCAGGGGGTGGCAGGGAGAGATCCCTGCCATCGCTCCACCATCAGGAGACATACTGGGGTTAAAGAAGCAAAACGTCAAAGATGGTCCTTAGCTGAAGACCCATGTAGGCCCACAGAGGTGTTCAGTGAGGTGTCATAGCACACCCGTCCAAAGGCACTGGTGGAGGTGCGTCAGGCAGCAATGCACAGCAGTGCTTGTTAAGCAAGGAACAGCAACTTTTCATGTCAGCTTTGGATAATCTGTAATGCACCTCATGGACTTTTGAAGACAGCCGTGAATGTGCAGTCAGTAGGATTACTTACACATGGCTTGACTTAGTCACTCCTTCACAGCCTGGTTTGATCTTAAGTATTAGCTTAAGTAAAATCAATCTAGTGTGTCGGATAACAATGTTAAATATGTTTACCTAATTAATCAGAAACTGATGCTAAAGGCTATTCAATCTATTAACCATTTCACAGTGGAGGGGCGGTTCTGTGAGTATAAAGTAAAAATAAAAACATAAGGAAGGCTGGTAATACAAGGGGAATAATCACTGATTTATCTAATATACAATAATTTATCTGCTTAGTTATTGCAGCTTTCCAAAATGAATGATGTCATATTGGCTCCATCATCTGACATCCCTTGGCTCCCACCAAGAGCGTCCAAATTCAATATAAGCTTGCGAACCCCAAGTAATGATCTAATAAGGAAGCTTGACAAGCACAGTTAATCATTTAACAATCACCCAGGATGAATGTCGGGTCCATGCATGAAAGCTTGAACATCACACATTAACTGATTGATTTAAACACTGAATGGACTTGAGTTATTATCTACGTCTGCTCTTATTGACCACTCAAAAGGCCACTGCATACATATTCATAGAGGACTGCGCAGTATATTCTATATACTGCATGCATTTCTAAATTATATTCACAGTAATGGAAGCAGACACATGATGCTCATTATCTTACCCAAAGAAACTTCTACATCTGGACTGGAGCAGCAGCAATTAAACTTCTGATCCTCTTTATATGATTTGTTTGAGGGATGACTAATAATCGTGATTTATGATCAAGATGATTTGTAATCTAGTCATAATGAAAATAAATTAATTACTGAAATCACCTGGTCCTTACCGGATGTTAAGATGTAAAAAAATACAACCTCAAATCAACAATATGACATACATCCTGTCATAGTTTATTTAACATATACTAAGTCAAAATGCAGAAGCAATGTGTGAAAAAGGTCCAGGTTCCAGCAGCTTGTAGAAGCTCCTTTAGCAGCAATAAGTTGCAGTCATGGCTTTCTGGATGGTGTCTCTCACATGGCTGTGGAGGAATTTTGCGCCACTCTTTTTTCCAACGTTGCTTCAGCTCATTGAGGTTTGCAGCTTTGGTTTCTGCAACTCTCTGCAGGTCCCAGCACAGCATTTCAGTCAGGTTGAGGTCTGGACTTTGACTGTTCAGCCATTCTGTTGTAGATTTGCTGCTGTGTTTAGGATCATTTTCCTGCCGCATGATCCAGTTTCAGCCAAGCTTTAGCTGTCAGACAGATGGACTCACATGTATCTAGAATACCTTGAAATCCAGACGGGTTCATGGTCAACTCAATGACTGCAAGGTGTAGAAGAAGCCCAGACCATCATCAACTTTCACATTAACATGCTAACTGAGGCCTGGGGAGTCTGAGATGTACTGTAGCTTCATCAGATGTGTTGAATATTTTCCGAATGTGAATAACCTGTCTCTCTGTAGGATGATGGACTGCAGATGTTTGGAAATGACCTCATAACCCTTCCCAGATTGATGGACAGCAACAGCATAATTATTGCTGATGGCTTTCCTCCTTGGCATTTTGTTGATGCCTGAATATACTGAACGTACTTTGTCTTTATTTTGCCTTAGTTTTTCATAATTCAATAAATAATAATGTGATATCCCAAGTGCTGTTCTTCATCTGAGCTTGTTTACTTCCCTTTAAGACCTGTTTTTTTCCAAAAAATGTTTTTGTATAATGTCCTGATAGAGAAAACCATACTGGCAGATTATCTCATGTAAAAGTTTTCAATCAAAATTCAGAAATCATGCTAATGAGAAAAGAGCTCCAAACAGCTGTCAGAGGTCAAAACCTGCAGCCCTGAATGCAACGTGAAACATACTGTTGTATGTTCACACACTAGTGGTTGTACACTAAATAAGTAAAGACTGGTGTATGATATGCACAATTTTTTGCACAGTTTAACAATATATAAGGTCAAATTTAAACCCATTGATTCCTCTAATCAGCAGGAACTCCACTGTACACACACGTTTAGCAGCCCTGCATGTGTCACCAGCAGCAGTGTTAGTCAGGAAGGACTGGAGAACTGATGACCCTTATGGACATTGTTCAGCTGTGATGTCACCACTTCCTGTCACCACCAGAAAAGACTTGGGGGGGGGTATCAGAATTTCGTCAGAAAGAAAAGTCTTTTTAGACTCCACCTGACTGCTTCCTTCTGTCTCAACAAACATTCAGTAGGGCAGATGTGCTCCATGTGTTTGTATGTATTTCACTCCTGCTGTTTATCACTTTATCAGCTTCCAGGGAGGCTGAACCAGGGAGGATTCCCAAAAAGTCAACCAAACATTTACTGATAAAGTCTAATAAAGACAAGCAAACAGAGCAGCTGCTACATGTGTTTTTGTGCTTCAAAACCAGTTTTGAGTTGCAACATCAGGGCATATACATTTTTTAGTAACACTTTTTCTTATATGTTAATTTCCCTCCAAAATTAGTACATGACCCCAACATTTTCTATATCCGTTTATATTTTTCAATAGTGATGTGTCAGTCATTATTTCATGCAAAGACATTGTACAAAAATTTGAGAAAAGAAAAAAAAGAAGCACACAGACAATCAAGTTGAATACAAATAACACAGAATGGTGTGTGTATGTTGCGACAATGTGAATCTAACTCTACTGAGAGTCCAGATTCTAATAAAGCAGTATACAATGCAAAACAGAATAAAAATAAGAATGATAATAATGATAATAATATCTACAACCACCAAGTGCTGGATCCAAATAAAGTAAAATACACTCTGTACATTCAGGAAACAAGCTATAACGTGCAGTTTTAGCTTTGAAAAGTTTTCTTATGACTCTCTGGGTCCAGATGGATTTTGGTTCACATTAAAACCTCTTAGAAGATTTATATGTTAGAAACATGTGTTTAAATCTGAATAAATTTCCATGTTCATTTACAGTTTTCTGAATTCAATAAAGCAAAGAAATTGTCCAGATAAAGGTGACGCGTGGATTTAAAATTGCTCGGATACTTCAGTGAAGTTTGATGCAAGCAGCAGATTACTCATTACAACTAAACGCGACTTGAGCCTCAAGACTTGACGCTTGACTAGCAAAAGACTTACTGAACACAATTAAAAACATTAATAGTTTCAATATTTGACTTTTAACTTTAATTTTAAATGTTTAAGTTTAAAAGTTTTTGAATAATTTGTAAATAATTTTCATCATTTTGCATTTTACAGAATCCCAATATGGCAATATTAGCTTTGACCTCTGGAAATCCAACATATCACATATCCTGCAGAGCGCTCCAGGTTTTTTAGATGTCTCCCTGCTCCAACATGCCAGTTTAAATTAAACAGAAAAGCTTGTGCAAAAGTTCTGCAAAAGTCTGTTGATGACCCTTTAATTTGAGCTGGTTGAGCCAAAGCAGGAAACCTCTAAAACATGCAGAAGACTCGGATCCCTGATCTACTGTTTTCAAGCCTGCTAGGGCTGTAGGCAGAGCGTGTCTAACAGACAAGTTCGGTATTTCTGTCCCTTTGTGTTTATATGCAGAAACAGTGGGACAGCACACTCATTGATGGTGTTGCTCTTAGATGCACGCACAAAGAAGCCTGAGAACAGGAGGAACCCTGTTGTATGTATGTAAAAACAAGCAGTCAGATGATCAGACACGTTGCAGACAAACTCATAAGTCTGCTGCTTCCGTCCAGCCTGCAGAGATCTGTGCTGTGAGCTATAGCCAATATTCCTCAGGACACAACACAGATTTGGTCCTTTGAGGAGGAGACAGAAAAAACATGCCACATCCGAAAAATGAAATATCTCAAACGTTTGTAGGCACCGAGCAGGCAGCTCAAACTCAATTCTTTTCACAGAAAAAGACTTGAACAACGTCCAAGATGTGACCTAACCACTGCTGGAGTTGGCACTAAATGTAACCCAGCAACAACTCACTGTTTTTGCAACACAAGTTTGAGTAATAACCCAGAAAAATCACCACATTCTGATCAGTGTGTCACAGGGACCCCAATGTCTCATTACAGGAGAAATGATAAATAATATAACAAATAAATACATTTATGTTTAGATAAAGAAAATGGTAGTAGTCAAGTTCAGTATACTAATGTGCATGAAAGAATTTTTACTTTGTCTCATGATCAAAAACACAGACGTAACTAAGACAACCACAGACACATCATCTACACTCACTGCCATTTTATTAGGTCTACCTGCTTGTTCATATAGATATCTAACCAGCCAATCACATGGCAGCATGGGGGGGGGATTCTTGTACCACTTTGGGCCCCTTAGTACCAACGTGGCCTGGTTTAACCACCACAGCCTACCTAAGTATTCCTGCTGACTATGTCCATCCCTTTATGACCACAGTGTAGCATCTTCTGATGGCTACTTCCAGCAGGATAATGCACCATGTCACAAAGCTCAGATCATCTCCAGCTGCTTTCTAGAACATGACAATGAATTCACTGGACTCCAACGGCCTCCACAGTCACCAGATCTCAGTCCAGTAGAGCAGCTTTGGGATGTGGTGGAACGGGAGATTCTCATCATGGATGCAGCCGACAAACCTGCAGCAACTGTGTGATGCTGTCATGTCAATATGGAGCAAAACCTCTGAAGAGTGTTTCCAACACCTGGTTCCATCTGTTACACCAAAAATGAAGGCAGGGAAAGTTGGTTCAACCCAGTACTAGAAGGTGGACCTGATAAAGTGAGTGTTTATTTAATATGTACGGGTTTGTGTTTGTTTGTTTGTCTTTTATAATGCAGTTTGGTCTACTGGGTCAACAATCTAAAAAATGAAGGGATCTGATGGTTCTTCTGTACAGTTGGAGCATAAAGCCCTCATGAATTAACTGGGATTTACATTGTCCATTATTCCGTAGCTGGTTCAGATTCAGCTTCATTTAAGGGCTCTGTGTAATTGCTGGTGTTGCTACACCACAACAGTTTACTGTAGAGATTACTTGAGCCAATACAAGGACAGATCATTTTGTACCTCAGCATCACGGGGCATTTAAGACTTTTACCACAGAACACCCTCCACTGAGTCAACCCACCACAGGCTGACCAGGGTGTGTGTCGAACCCCTTAGCAGCCCAAACAGCGCTGTAACTGCTCCCTTCAGCCATGTATTGAAATTTTTTTTATCCTTATGTTTTAATCAGGACAAAAACAGCCCAATAATTTTTATGTGTCTTCCAGGCTTTACCAGCATAATGTGCTCTAAGTAGCATTCTTTGATGGGGTCATTTAAACTGTCAAATCATCCTACCTGCATTAATAAGGTAGCATACTTACCAGTGTTTTTATATATATTGTCAAGACATCCCACCTTCATTAATTTATTCAAAGTTTCATTTTTTTGAACAACCGTGACTTTATTTCTTAAGATCATACTTAAAGAGTACTTCAGTTAAACGTCATTAGTCCACAATTAACTAACTACCTAAATATTTTTGATAGCACAAAACTGTGCCTTGTAGCCCATGAAAAAGACGCTCTAATGGGGTAGCACAGATTGACAGATAAACCTAGAAATTCAGCCTGCAGTAGCACGTTTCAGCAAGGTAGCGCGTTTCATCAGAACACCGGCCATTTACCAGCGGTACATTACGGTACAGAAGCTGAACTTCTCTTTGAATATTCAGACTGGCAGATATCTTGTTTCTATTAAAGTCAGAGATCGTTCAGGTCTTTGTGCTCCAAAACACCAAGCAAGCAGAAAGAGTCCAGTAAAATCAAATCACTGAGATGAAGATGTCCATAAGAAAGGAATGAAATGCTTATGAAAATGTTTCATTAGACAAAGTCCAGTATGCTGAGCACAGAGGCTACTTTCATTATTCACTGATAGACTGATGGATCAGACAGCGTACAGCAGATAAACTGAAGCTAAAACATTTAATTTATGAGTTATAATTTAAACATAAAAGGCTGTGCTGCATGTTTAAGTCGTCATATTATGTGGCAGAGTTGTAATGTCTTGTACTTTATTTGCTGACACTACAGTAAATTTTTATTTTTGAAGAGTAGTTTGATGTTCTTAGCTTAGCTGATCTTGTAAAGCTACC
>CM047989.1:26204350-26219521 GCA_026261665.1 Melanotaenia duboulayi | reverse complement strand
TAAAATACATAACATACAGCACACAACCATCAAACACAAAGAAACTTGCTCAAAGTACAAAAATAACATCATCTATAACGCAGAAAGCTAACAATGGCATTGTAACTACATTTCTTCTCCAAACTAAGAAATTACGTTATCTCACCACTCTTAAAACAATGTAAAAAAAAGAAAAGAAAAAGTCAATAGTTCACTTATAAACAGACAATATTATTCCTGCCGAGTAAACTGAAGTAGTTTGAGCTTCTTTTTAAAGCCTACCACATCATTTTCTAAAACCAAGAAGTCTGGTAATGCATTCCATGCCACCATTACTCTGTAATTCATTGTCCTCTGTTTTAAGTTAGTTTTACATATAGGCAACATAAAACGACCTGTTGACGTTTGCCTCATTAAATGATTGTGTGTGTCTGAGAAGAACGATTATCTTCTTTACAATAATTCGAGTGTTTTGTCATAACTACTTTTTTTTATTAAACATGGAGTGATGCACTGATCTTTGGCACTTTTGTTGAGAAAACGACTCCAGATGAAAAGGAGGTAGAACGTGAAAAAGAACAAGTTTGTAATTCCAACAAGTAAGAAAACTGAGTTGAGCTGAGTCAGTGGAAGTCTCTTTTTATGGTGTGTCCATTAGTTGTCATCGTGTTTTTGTCATTTGGACTGAAGCGTGGTTAAAAAAAAAAACAACTGCAGCCATGATTGTGATTAAAAATGATGCATCGCTTCTTTTCCAGCATGTCTGGTCCCAACAGCTCGTCTGAATGGTCCATTGAAGGACGCCGGCTCGTTCCTTTGATGCCGAGGCTGGTCCCTCAGACGGCCTTCACCGTCGCTGCTAACGCTGTGGCCAACGCCACAGCCAATCAGAATGCTTCCCTTCTGCTGCCAGCTGAAACAGGAAACAAAGAAGGTAAAGTCATGAAAGGAATTTGTATGTCACCGAGGCTTTGCCCACCATCTTTTGGAAAGATGGTGGGCAGGAGCGAAGAGTCATTACAATGCCTGGATCATAACAAAAAATGAAGTTCAGGTTTAGATGCGTTGCCAACGGGTTCAGTCTCAGACACATTGATTGTTCTGATATTCAGAAATCAAACATATTGACTGTTTGTTTGTGTGGATTCATTCCTGATGAATGAATATATTCTGGGATTTACTTCACATCCACCCCACGCTCATCAGCTGAAGGAGTTCCTGCAGAGCGCCGGTGTCTGACACAAATCAAAGGAAAGATGAAATACTCATCAGAAATTCAGAAAAAGACAACGGCCACTGCTAAACTGCTTTAAACGGAACGTCAGAGGCCTGTAGGACAAAGCTGGATTTTCTCTTATCCAGGCAGCTTCAGGGCCAACTCTGGGTTTTATGTACTACGAAGCTGGTTCACTTCTTACCGGGGTCAATCACCATGGTAACTAATGCTGATCAGCTAACCTGCTCCAGAGCAGGTTACGTTCTGGATAAGAGTTCAACAAGTATAAAANGAGCAGGTTATGTTCTGGATAAGAGTTCAACAAGTATAAAGACACCACCTCCTGACCAATCAGCTCTTTTTGAAAATGGCCGCGCATTTTTAGAAGATCCCGTCGATGTTGGTGCGTGGATTGTGAGAGGAGGCTTAGGAGAGAGAGAGTTTTTAGGAGCAGATGCATCCTTTTGATGAAGAAATGAAACCTTGTCACTGACCGCTTTAAAGAACGTTTTTGTCTTTGTTCTTGACTTGTTCCCAAGTCCGTTTAGCTCCACTAGCGTTGCAGCTGAAATAATGACATTAGTAATAATGGTCATTAATGGCAGAACTGCAGTATCATGAATTTATGGAACCACAAATACTCCTGCCGTCACGGTGAAGAATTAATATTCCAACACAAATGCACTCATAAGGGGTGCTGAGCCTCAAAAGAACTCATTGTAAATTAGAAGTACCGCCAAGCTATTTTAACCTTTGTTTTTTTGTTTTTTTTTGCCAATGTGGGCAGTATCTGGTTGAGTTAAAAGCTCTAATGGTTAAATGATCTCTATCACAAATGATCCCAAAATGTAATCGCTTGTTCTTCATTCCATTTCTGACATTTCCTAAAAACTTACCCAAAATCTACCCATATTTTCTNTCCATTTCTGACATTTCCTAAAAACTTAACCAAAATCTACCCATATTTTCTATACTGTGTTGCTAACAGACAGAAAAACATAACCTACACCTTGGCAGAGGTTTATTAAAAAGGAAAGTGAGGAAGCTCTGCCTGAAACCATTGTGCCGTAATAAAGGGAAATTGAGTGATCAGAGTGATGTCCTTTTATATTTCACCAGTTTATGCACTTACAAAGTCAACAGTTTTCTGCCAGCATTCCCTTCTCACTGTTGCTACGGTAACAGTGTTGCTTTTGGCCTGGATGATGTGTTTACATTCTTCATATCTCTGAAGAATAATTGTCTGCTCCTCCATGGTGAAGTAGCTGCTCTGCGGGGTTTTGCCACATCTGTGATTGGTCAGATGCCACAAACTCCGCCCCTTTTATGTGAGCGTGCACTGATCTAGATGGAAAACCTTGAGTTGAATTACCAAGTTGATAACTAGCTTTGTTATACCGCTTATCCAGATCATGAATGTCTGGGTAAGTCAACCCAGGTAACAGAAAGATATCTGAGATATGTTAATCACGCTTCGTCATGCAGGCCTCTATTTCCTCAAAACAACGTGTTTGTCCCGAAGTTCTGTGTTGATGACATTGGTGTGCATTCTCTGTTAGCATCACTAAAGTTGCTTCTTGACCCTGCACATTAAATGATCTTTGTGTCTGCTGTCTTCCATGCAGTTGTTGTATGTTACTCCTACACAAGCACAACCTCCACTTCTACCAGTGCTACAGCATCGAGCGGTCCCATAGGAGCCACAGTGAAATCTCCACGACCCGCCAGCCCTTCATCCAACGTGGTGGTGCTGCCCAGTGGGAGCACCGTCTACGTGAAGAGTGAGTGTCAACAACCTCAAATGAGCTAAACTAACTAAATGAACAGTTTTATCTTCAGCAACAACATGACGACTACACATTAAAACATCAGCATTTGAACACATGTTCTTTATTTATACTCTGATATGCAAAATGACGATGGATTGGATACTTTCTCCAGTCTTAAGCTTATTTTGGCCAAACCTTGGGAAATGTTGGTGAGAGGTCTTTGCCCCCTTTATATATACCCTCTAGAACCAAAATATTACAACCAAGGAAAAGAATAGACAATTTAATGAAAACTGCATTTAAACTGAAACAGGCTGCTCATCAAATTATAAAAAGTTTAAAAGCATAGTGAAATTAAACAAAAACGGAGCCTAAAGTTTAAAAGTAGGAGTAGCTCTGCTGTTCTTGTTGGAACCTCCATTTAGGGATGCTCAATCTGAGTGTTTACAGGAGGCTGGTGGCAACATTACTCCATGTGATGGCTACATGAAGGACATACAGAGTCTGGAACTGATGTCCGGTCTTTAAACTTCCCTTGTTGTCCGTCTCCAAACGTTCTCAGTGGGATTTAGATTGGGATGGTCCAACAGAGCAACGTTACTNTTCCCTTGTTGTCCGTCTCCAAACGTTCTGGGATTTAGATTGGGATGCTACTGGAAGAAGTTCTTCATCAGGCAGGCGTCTCGTTGACGTGGTCATTGCCGTTACAAATGGCCGCTGCATCATCTCCACATAACCAGCCGCCATTTGACGCCCCTGCACAACTAAAAGCAGGAAGAATGGAAGCAGCACCCAGATCATGACCCCTCCAGTTGGATCTTTTTCTCATACTATTAACGCAGGAAGCCATCAGCTAACATAAAAAACCCATTGCTGAACCTTTATCCCTTGAAAACTTTAAATAAGCAAGTTTATGGTGTTGGAGGAGACCTTTGAAGACCTTTGTTTTCTTTATGCCCCTCACACAGATGCCTGAATCAAATGGCTGAATTCCCTAATCCACATGCCATTCAGCTCTGCAGAGGCCTGGTAATGAGCCAGTCATTTGATTCTGGTGTGTTGGAGGACAGATACATTTAAAGTTCAGGATAGTAGCTTTCGAGGACCGGACTTGGACACCCCTGACAGATCCTTGGGCCGGTCCACAACCCAAATTAAGGCCTTTACTAAAGTTAACTGCAGTCCGATAACCATAAGACGGTGTCTGTGTGAGGAGCTTGTTTTGGCCCTACCACCATGATACTCAGGATCTTCTAAGAAATTGTTCCTGTCATGTTCAAAGACTCTACTTTAATGATGATTACGATCCACCAGTGCAAAATGCAAATACCTGCCATTTTTCACAGGACAATCTACTGATTGTCCTGAAGGGGGAACTATAAGACCAGTCTAATTATTATTGAGTGATTGCACCATAAATCTTCTTCTAAGAGCAGCAAACCTATTAAATATCTTTATGGACATTTATCAGGACTTCTGATTTAGAAATGATCCACCCAGTTCCAGTCTTTAAACTGGTTGGCAGTCTGGGATCGAAGCCTTTTCAACACATTGTCTCTCAGGATGAGTTGAAGTTGTTTTTCTGTGTGCATCAGCTGCTCTGAAAGTGTTCATTCAGCAGCATAAAGAGACAGCTTCTGCACATAAATTATTACTAATAATATCACTTAAACTTCAGAGTTCAGAGTTAAAGTTCAGAGTCAGTTTTTTGGTAGAACTGAATAGAAACTTGCCAGTGGAGATATTACTAGTGATTAGTGATGTGAAGATATCACTAAAGCACTTTGTATGCCAGTAGAATTCCTCATGTTTCACTCCATTCCTTGCAGGTGTTAGTTGTTCAGATGAAGACGAGAAGCCTCGCAAGCGAAGACGCACAAACTCGTCCAGCTCGTCTCCGGTGATGCTGAAGGAGGTTTCCAAGGTGTCCCCGCCTGTATCCAAGAACATCACCCTTCCTGTGAGTGGCAGCCCCAAGATGAGCAACATCATGCAGAGCATCGCCAACTCTCTGCCGCCTCACCTGTCCCCCGTCAAGATCACCTTCACCAAGCCCGCCATCCAGACCACCAGCACCACCACTCAGAAGGTAAGCTACACTTCTCCTTTGCTTCAAGCTTTCAAAACATGTCTCTCCTGCACATTTAAACTCTGGTGTGTTTGATCAGGTGATCATCGTAACGACATCCCCCAGCTCCAACTTTGTGCCCAACATCTTGTCCAAGTCTCACGCCCACAACAACGCCACCATGTCCAAGCTGGGCTCCACCTCCATGCTGACCACGCCCACCCAGAAACAGACAGTGGTCTTCCCAGCCAGCTCCAGCCCCTCCCCCAACGCCATCGCTGTGACCACTGTGGTGTCGTCCACGCCGTCTGTGGTCATGTCAACTGTGGCTTCGTGTAGGTTTTTCCTGTAACAACAATAACTCAAACTTTCTATCAAATTAACTTTGACCTTAGAGGAAGACAATTTCTAGTTTAATTACTCAGCGTTTGGCTTAAATAAAAGCAGATTAGGTATAAAATACTGTAAAAAAATATTTTCCTCTACTCCTACTGTCATTACTAAAAGAAAAGCACTTGTGTAATCCAAAGTCAGCTTTGTAATATCAAACAGTAATTACGTTTTATAATTAAATGACAGATTGAGGCTGAGTTCTATAAATCCATGAACATTAACAGCAATATGATGAGAGATAAGTTCCCCACCATGGATCATATTTCACACAGAATAACACAGACACTCAGCATAGATGCTTTCATTGTGCTTTTACCACTCCGCAAACTTCTACATGCCAGTCTAAGAGTAACCGTGGGGGATAGCTCAGTAACTAACCTGTCTGATCCAGCTGCAGACGTGGGAGGGGCACATGAACCTGTGCTTATAGCAGCTCTTACTATCCTGCTAGGTCTCATCACATTCCTGGAGTCATCCAAAATGCTGGAAGTGGTTGATTCTTGCAGCGTTACACCTGACACATGTTCCTTCTTTATGCTATTGTTTGAACACTTTCTTTACTATTAAGTCATTAATTCTAGCCAAAGACTGAGCACCAGGTACCACAATAACATTTTCATATTTGGCTAAAGGGTTAAACCTGAACTAAACTAATCTCTGCCAACTTCTATGGACATCAAATTCTTGCATTACTAATTTATTCCGTCTGCTAATTGGTTGCTGGATTGTTACTTTATTGCTAGGTACTTTTACTGTTTTGGCTGTTTATAAATAGAATATTCAGACAGAAAGTGATAGTGCCTGAACAACTCATTCTGTCTGAATAACCCTCATGTTGCTGCTATTTTCTGACATGGTGATGCATGTAGCAGCTGCTGGGCCAGAAACCTGCTTTAATTTCCCACTAAGCACTTTTCAAATTAGACAGCCAGTAAAGAGGGCAGAAAAATCCCTAAATTTACCTACAGTTGTTTGTTGAGGTGAATTGAAGTGAACTGAGGTGTGAACTTTACTGAATAAAGGGGATGTCAGGTTTGCAAGTTGAAGCAAGAAATGCACTGGCTGTCCAAAAAAAAGTCACACACACTAATATTTCTTTGGACCTCCTTTATCTTTAATCCCAGCAGCATTTACTGTTTCATTGTTTCAATAAGTTTCTGCAATGTCGCCAGATTTATTACTATCCACTGTTGTATTCATTTTTCACCAAGATATTGTGTTGATGAAGGGAGGGTTCGATCATTGTGCAAAGCCTTCTCCAGTACATCCCAAAGACTCTCAATGGGGTTCAGGTCTGGACTCTGTGGTGGCCAATTCATGTGTGAAAATGATGTCTCCTGTTCCTTGAACCGCTCATTCACAATTTGAACCCCATGAATCCTGGCACTGTCATCTTGGAATATGGCCGTGCCGTCAGGGAAGATGGAATAACCCGCTCATTAAGTGTATTCAGGTATCAGCTGACCCCATTCTTTTGACACATAATGTTGCTGAACCTAGACCTGTCCAACTGCAGCAACCCCAGACCATAGCCTGCCCCCACAGGCTTGTACAGTAGGCACTGGGCATGCTGGCTGAATTATTTCATCTGCCTCACTTCTTACCCTGATGCTCCCATCACTCTGAAACCGGGTAAATCTGGACTCATCAGACCACATGACCTTCTTCGATTGCTNACCACATGACCTTCTTCCATTGCTCCACATGACCTATTTCCATTGCTCCAGAGTCCAGTCTTTATGCTCCCTGGCAAAATGAAGTCTTTTTCTCCGATTAGCCTCTCTGATTAGTCGTTTTCTTATAGCTACACAGCTGTTCAGTCCCAATCCCATGAGTTCCCTTCACATTGCTCATGTAGAAATGTTCTTACTTCCACTATTGAACACAGTCCTGAGTTCTGCTGCTGTTTTCTTCTTCGCCAAACGTCTAAGTGATCACGATCACCATCATTCAGGATGTTTTCTGACCACTTCCTGGAAGACGACGCTTCCCTACTAACCTTCCAGTTTTAATAATGTGTTGAATCGTTCTGAACCCAGTTTTAGTAGTTTCTGCATCTCAGATGTTTTCTCTGCTTGATGCCAATGATCTAACCCTTCTGACACAGATTTACATCTTTTCCACAACTATTGGATGTGTCTTCACACATGTTTGTTTAAATTAGAAGCTGCTCACCACATTGGTTAGTTTTTCCCAGATGAAACATCTTCCATGCAGTGATGATTAGCCTCCCATTATCCAATGGGCGGCTCTTACCTACTTACCTACTGCTTAGATAAATCCAGGTGGTGACTTTTTGCAGTGTATTAACTGTTTAAACAAAAAAATGACAAATACAGTTATTAAAGATAGATTTTACCTAGAAACAAAGCAAATATAAGATTGGTTGGATATTCAGGTCAACAGCAACACGCTTCTTCTCTTTATTCCAGAGGGTGCTGCATCCTTCATTTCTAAAAACAGATCTAATTATTGTATTCTGTTATTTTACACAGTGTACAGTGTTACACATTTTTCTGGTGTTGGGTTGGTGCTGTAGCCTCATGGTCCTTTGCTCGCTCCTGCAGGTGCAGCCTCAGCTGGAGTGAAGGTTGCATCAGCCAGACTTCCTTCACCCAAGACCCTGGTTGGCTCCCCGACTCAGATCCTGGCTCAGTTCCCTAAGCAGCAGTCCCCCAAACAGCTACAGCAGAGCTCACCTTTAGGAGCTTCCAGTTTGGGTCAGTCCCAGACCACCACGACTCCACCAGGAGCCAAACCCACCATTCAGATCAAACAGGAGTCTGGTGAGCATTCCTCTTCTTTTTCAGGTTTTCACATGCATCTTTCCTTTTTATATATTATTTTATTTAAAATTTTCAATAAATCAGCAGATGTCCACTGCGTCCAGATTACGTGAAAATGATGTAGCAGGAACACACAGCCTCACCAAGTCTCCATTTCAGTCTTCGTTAAATGTGTAAATGCTATAAAATATAACGTTTAAATTAGGGAATGTCAAATAATTAAATTTTTAATCAGATCAATCACAGCTTTCAAATGAATTAATCCTGATTAATCACCATTCGCGACTATGCCTGAAATTAGCCCGTTTTTATTTTTATTGTGTCAACAGAAAGAACCAGTGCTTACAAATATTTACTGTTAATTGACCTTCTCTTGGGTAAACATCAGCTGTACAATGGTCATTAAATGCAGCATGTAATGTACTTCTACATGCTGTCCTAAAACATCTCTACCATGTTCTAGATCATAATTCTGAATTAAACCTTTTTTTTAATTAATTATAAAAATAAAAAAACAGCAGATGTGACGTTAAACAGCCAACATTTATGAAGAAACTGATAAAACTGATGATCTGGATAAAAACAGGTTTTCCTTTTATCATTGAAGTGTGAGTGTTTGTGCAGCAGTGATAAAAGTCCTACAACAGCATCACCCAAAGTAAAAACCTGCTGATAAATTATATAAGTTTTTCTTCACTTTTTTACATTAGTTAATCACTTTAGTTGTAATAATTCAATATTTCATAAAATCTCGACCTAAAAAAGATCTAATTTGTTCCCCCCCTTGGTCAGTGCCTGGGCCCCTGTCAGAACTCTTCTAGACCCGCCCCTGCATAGCTGAGATCCTTTCCACAGCTGCTTTGTCGTCAGCTACATGCTTTACTCAGCTACGTCATGAAGAAATGATGGATGCATGGGGATTATCATGCCGCACATGCGTTAATTCCGTAAAATTTTAACGCAGTTAATTACATAAATTAATTAACGACGTTAACGCGTTACTTCTGACAGCCCCAGTTTAAATTGTGTTGAAAGGCTGAGTAAAACCATAATTATAAGAAGAAATGATTGCATACTTTTTCATGTATATTACCATCACGTTTGGTGCAAGTTTTGAGGAAATAATCAAAATTACAGTAAATGACAAGGAAAGCAGGTTAAAGTTATGCCTCCTGTTGGACTGAACAGCCTGGAGCAGTCGGGCTGTGATGTGTCCGTTTGTCTTATGGTGGACATCTTGTGGTGACACCTGATTGTTTTGTAAATACTTGCACAAAAACACCTGAGACATTTGATGCATTTTGAAGTAAAGAGTAGTTTATTGCTTTGGTGTTTTGTTAAATTTGTACATGAGTGTTTGACATTAACCCTTTATATTTGCATTTTAAATTAATAAAATCGTTAGTTTAACATGTTTGTGGCTTTTCACACTGAAAAATCTTAACTTTTCCCACTAGGATTGTTTATTTTTTTGGTAATTTAGGCCCACTGTGTTAGTACAGTAAAACAATATAAAAAGTTGACTGTAAAATGTAAAACCTCACATGTGAGGTTGTGCTAAAAAATATCACAAACAATGTGAGAAAGTGTTTTAAATCTGCAATATAAAGGTAAAATCAAAAGTAGTCAAAAAGAGCCAATTATACTGGCAACCCCAGACTGTCGAAAACAAGAAAATGTTGTATCCATGTACGTTTTTGTTTTTTGTCTGTTTCTTTAGCAAAATAAATGAATCTTCATATTTTACATTAGTGCAGCAGTATATTTATCTTCCTTTGTGTGTGTGTAGGGGTGAAGATTATCACTCAGCAGGTACAGCCCAGTAAAATCCTGCCTAAGCCTTCATCAGTGGCTCTGTCCACCAGCAACTCTTCACCAATCATGGTCGTCAGTAGCAACGGCACCATCATGACCACCAAGCTGGTCACTCAGCCGACAGGTTGGCATCCACACCTCTGAATCGTTCTTTCCTCTGTATATCTACAGTGTTTTAGTGTTAAGTCTTTAAACATATATTCAACGCATTTTTATGTCCAGCTACTCAAGCCACGTACACAAGACCCACTGTGAGTCCCAGCATCGGTGCTAGAATATCAGCCTCCAGCAGCGGCGCCACCTATGTCAAGACCACCAGTGGCAGCATCATCACGGTGGTCCCCAAGTCTCTGGCCACTCTGGGAGGGAAGATCATCAGCAGCAACCTTGTGTCTGGTGAGTCTGTTGCATTGTTTTTATCCTCTGATCAGTTTTTCATCAGGTATTCTTTGACCGAATCGAGTTCTTTTTTTCTGCTGCAGGCACAACAACGAAGATCACCACGATCCCCATGACGTCTAAGCCCAATGTCATCGTAGTGCAAAAAACCACAGGAAAAGGAGCTACCATCCAAGGCCTGCCGGGCAAGAATGTGGTCACCACGCTTCTAAACGCTGGGGTCAGTCCGACTACACTTAAAGTGGCTCTTTTATGCTCATGCCAGGGTAATTTATGTTAATGTGTGTCCAAAAGGACAG
This sequence comes from Melanotaenia duboulayi, assembly GCA_026261665.1. Classification (NCBI taxonomy): domain Eukaryota; kingdom Metazoa; phylum Chordata; class Actinopteri; order Atheriniformes; family Melanotaeniidae; genus Melanotaenia; species Melanotaenia duboulayi. Next base: position 26,208,797 of record CM047989.1, on the reverse strand, counting down.
GAATCAATTGAGCGTTTTTCACAAACCCCTTTATTTATTTAAATTGATCCTTTCCGTAAGCCCTCAGATCAGCCTCTGCCAGAAACAAGCAGAATGAGACTCTTCCGCCTTAAGCCCCGCCTCCCCCCGATGCAGGCTGTCTCTGATTGGTCAACTGTCTGGAGTCGTGTTTGGAAGCGCACACTGTTTTTGTCATAGTAACACCGGCAGAACAGAAGTAATATAAATCCTCAGTAAACAATGTCAACACATAACATACAGCCGTATATGTTCGAGCCCAAATCAGACCTCGAAAACGAGAGTGACTCAGCAACCTGCNNTTTTATATTCAAATATTATCTTATTATTTTGTTGTTTTTTTCTATTTTGCAGCAGATCACAACAGCAGTAATCTAGGGTCCCCTTTTCTCAAGAAAAGGTTTATATTTTGTTCTTTTATAAAAACGAAACAGCCTGGTTTTATCCATCTTATTGTCATGTTGACATGTAATTACGTTGCGTCATGTCTCTACATGCCGCATGCACACACAGGTGAGCTACACTCCCACCAGCAGAGAGTGAGCACAAGTTAGAAACTGTTGCATCAACCACCTGTAAAACAGACAGAAATATCTGCTCTAATAATAACGTCTGCTCAAAAGAGTATCTGGAGAAGTTTCCTGGTCGGGTGTATGAAGAACTTCATGTCTATCTGGAAACATGCACAGTTGAACAATCTGTCTTCTCGTCATTATCGTCATTTCTGAGGCAAATTACAGCTTAAAATGGACGTCTCGCATTTAGCTTCTATCTCTTAACATGTAAACTAGCTAGATACAGTAGCTGCCTGCCTACGTCTCCATGTGTTTTCCTGGTATCCTAAAACAACAACATGCATTTGTGCACGAGAGTTTTCTGAATCGGGGGGTGCGTTGAGCTTCATTCCGACCAGCAGACAGAGTGCTACAAAGAGAAACCCACGTAGATGCTTAAAACCCCTCTGTAATAGTTTATACTTGATGTTTGCAATATAGCCATTTTATGTATCGTACATAAAATGTCTCGGGATACATCAAGTATACCTGATATATAGTCACCCCTCTCACCTGCCAAAACAAAACCACCTTACTTTCAGTTAAAACCAGAGTACCACAGCTCAGTTCATCTAGGAATTACTAAAATAATGCTAGGACTGAGTTAAGTAATGTCTGATTTTTAAACTGTTTTCACGTTGACTGATAAGGACCTAGGAGTCAGAGTTGACAATGAATTGTTGTTTGAACTTGTCTGTAAAGTTGGCCTCTTTGCATCATACTTTTTTCTTCTTTTTTTAAATGCAATTCTTGTCTGAATTAATGAAATCTCAGGTAGACTTGAGTAAAATGTGGGCTGTGTGCTTCAGGGTGAGAAGAGCCTGCAGGCTGTTCAGGGGACCAAACCAGCCATCATCACCGCCTCCAGGCCCATAACCAAGATGATCGTCACCCAGCCTAAAGGCATGAGCTGCGGATCCCAGTCCACGGCCACCAAGATCATCCCAACCAAGATCGTTTACGGCCAGCAGGGCAAGACACAGGTGAGGTCTGATTTCTCTCACATCAGCTGTTGTAATAAAACTTGGTAGTAATTGTCCTTGTGACAGTAGATCCTGGTTAACCACAGGCTGTGGAGGTTGTCATAAGACTGTTGACAAACATCAAGTGTTTCTTCATATGATCAGTTGAAGAACCACAAGTTGTGCAAATGCAGAGAAGCAGGTTTAATTGTAAGAAGGAACCCAGACAAGATAAAGCCTTATTCCAGGAAACAAAGTCTTCAGAAGAAGACTTGTTTTTTCTAATGTGATCAATGATATCTTGTCAACTTCCAGTGAAGCAAAGCTGTGGGTTGAAATATCTGTTCCTTAATCTACTTCCTATATTCAGAGACAGAAATGAGCCTTTAAATAAATGGACCAACTGTGATGTAGACTGCAGCATGATATGATCATTTTTCTGGCTCATGGTTTTATAATGCTGACATTGACTTTCATAATGGCCCTTCACCTGTTTGCACATCCAGCAGACATTTAGTTGGAGATGTGTATCAGACTGTCTGATTAAAACGAATTCAGTATTTCATGTTTTGTTTTTTGTTTTTTAAATGATCATTTATTTTATTTTGAACACAACTTAAAACAAACATGTACAGAATAAAAAAAGGTACCAGGCAGTGTCCATATTGGAGCAGTGGGGAAGTGGTGGCCTAGTGGTTACAGAGGTACGCTGGAGGAACTGCGTAGAAGTCTCTGAGCTGGCAACTGAGGTGAAGCAGTGTGGGCCCCTGAGCAAGGTCCTTAACACCAACTGTTGCCTGGGTGCCTGAATCTGGTCTGGCAGCCCACACATTCTGGTTTAACTAGGCTGGCAGAAAAGACACCTGACTTAAACTAATGAGTCATTGTGCAGATCCTTATAGGCTGTTGGATCCATTTAATTTGAGCCAGGTGTGCTGGAGCAGGGAAATTTGGAAAACATGCAGGATTGTGGCTCAAGGACCAACGTTGGCCACCCCTGGTCTAATGTCACTCCAAGAAACTTCATTTCAAATACTCTTTCTATTAAATGTTATCAATTCTTATTGCTACTGTTGTATGTGAAGGAATATAAAAATTTCCAGTTTCTTCATGTCAAACCATTGTTTTAATTTTCTCACGTCTATGGTCACCACCTCCAAAAGCTGCTTAAAGTTCTCTCAGTACAACAGATACTTTTGTTCTCTGTGAAGACGATGTATTCAACATGTTGATGTAAGTCATTCATTCATACATTATAAACTATTTTATATCTAATGCTGACCCTCACGGTACACCACATGTTATGCTAATCATGTTTTTTGCTTATTTCAGTCAGGGTTCATTAAAAATATTCAGCCTTTTACCAGCTCTGCATTTAACTGGTGTTGTTTGGTCATGTGCAAGGTGAACTCTTAACAGTCTGAAATATAACCGAGGTCCACAGTAGTGAAGAACAGCATACCTTTTAGGATGTCTCTTTTCTCTTTCTCTGTCTCTTTCTGCCATTCATACTAGACTACTAGACAGTCAGAAATCACACACTTAACTATTTCAAATAAACTCCAAAAGGCCTGTAGTTTACTATTAATTCATGTCTGTTTCATGTTAGAAACAATGATCCATAGTGCTGAATGAAAATGACGGCTATGTCATATCCTATACTTTTTTTTAATGAGCAAATTGCACTAAAACAACAACAAAATCTTGTCAAGAAATGCAGTCCTATTCAATGGATTTTTTTTTCTTAAACACTATGCTAGTTACATTATAACCAGCACAATGTTGTTATGCTGTTGGTTTAAAAACTTTTTTTATTGGTAAAGTGTTACATAATTGGCTTTATTACATTTGAAATAGCCTAAATTAAAAACTTATTGGCTGTTATTTCAATATTGGTTGGCACATTTCTTTAATTTTAACTCTTCATACTCAGGTAAAAATATTGTTTCAACTCATTTACATTTGCTTAAGTAAATGTTACATAACTCCTCCAAAAAACTGGAGACTGGTTTATGTTGCTTTCTTGTAACAGTGCAGACATTCCCAAAGTCCTGCAGCCATTTAAAGCTGTGTCCTTCGACTAATTCTGAAAAATGCTGCGTTAGCTAACGATAGACGGACATCATTAGACATCAGGTAGAGCAAGGTTTCCAGTAACATCTCTTAGAGCCAACAGTGAACACATGAGGAACAACTTGCTGTAAATCTGCTCCGTCTACACAGCTGCCTTGTTACTTTCAATAATTTAGGCTAAAATTGATCTCGATTCTGAGGAGGCATCAGTTCTATTTGCATCTGGAGTATTTTCCCTATTTTCATTTCTCATTCCAAAGTTTCAGTTTTACTCTTGCCATCCTAGTGTCTTAGTCTTAGTGTTTTACTTTAGATGAGTCAGCACATTTTGAGTTTCACAATACTCACACCACGAGCATCTGCTGCTAACCGATCCTACAGTTTGTGGTTTAGTCAATATGACAGCAGGCCTGTTTAATTAAAATTGTTATATCATGTGGAGAAAATGATCTTCATACTTGTCCTCATTCATTTGTTTAAAAACAGTTGGCTGAAACTGACAGAAACATCCTGTCTCTCCATTGTTAAAGGATTCGTTTTCAGTAAGTGGCTGCTATTCTTTCTAAGGGAGCGGTGAATTTTTAATATTACAAGAAACACTGCAGGGTTGTGGCCTTAAAAATAAAAGGCTAATCTTCATTTACTCAGATGTTATCATTGTAGTTGCCCCTCTGTCGTAATGTTCATAAGATTTTTGTTACTTTTTGTTAAGTCCTCCAGATTTATTTAAATATAACCTGAACCCTTTTAATCCCAGTAAACATGCAGACATGATGTTTTCAGGACAGCCTCAGTTGTCAGATTATGAGGCTCAAATTAGGTAAAATGAATCAGTAGATA
>CM047989.1:26161578-26175655 GCA_026261665.1 Melanotaenia duboulayi | reverse complement strand
GTGTATACAAGTTTTGTGGCAAGACAGCAAAGGTGAGACAATTTATGACTATGTTTTAAAAACGTGAAGCATAAATTGGGCCTTCTCTTGCCTCTATCAGTAAACACTGATCATAGTGAGATGAAGCTTACAGCTGTGGAATCTGTGAAATGTGAGCTTTCAGTTGAGGAGTCGTTGGTCCGTGTTCATGCCGTTGGGTGGACACAATTTGCTTTTAGATATTCTTTTTTACTTTTTGTACCTGGTCTTTTAATTGTTTGTTGTCTTAACTGTTTTGGGTGGTCATAGAAATGGTTTTACTGAGCTGTGGATACTTTTAAGATCATCTGCCAATTCTGGTCTAGAAACACTTTTATTTGCCACGACTTTTAATTAAGATAAGAATTTTTTTCTCTATTTTTATTAATCTTTGAATCTATTTTTTTACATATGTACGACAGTGATGATTATTGCGATTACAGTGATGATGATGATGATGTATTTCACATTGTTTACATCATGTGGAACCCACCCATATATATTCAGTTCTGTTTCTCTCTTTTTTAACTTGTTCTTTTTATATTTAATTTCTTTTTAGTTTGTTTTAATTCTACTATTTCAATGTACTTTTTAATATTTATTTTGTACCGCACTGTAATGCTTTTAATGTTTAATGTAAAGCACTTGCAGTACGTTTTATACATGAAATGCCCTTTACCAATAAACCTGTCTTGCTTAATGGTAAGTGACAGTCTTCAAGGTTGCTAGATTTGATGCAAGAAGGAGAAATGTGACTGAACAGGTCTGAAAAGTTAATGCATCTGTGAGCTTTACCAAACTAAGTAACTGCTGGATTTTTCAATTTTTATTCATGAAAGTCTAAGCACTGGTGATCCCTTCCATCACGTGAAGACATCATGCCTAAAATGTTGATTTTTATTTTATAGGTCCACATTATGGCAGCAGAAAAGAAGTCATGTTGATTTAATTATTATTTATGTTCCTCATGTGCTGCATTGAACTATTATAGCTTGTACTATCACTCATATCAGTGGAATTCACCTATTTGTTGACTTTTTGACAGCATCAAATTTCTAAAGTTACATAGTGGTAAGTTTAGAAATTTCCCACTTCATAAAGGTGCCCCAAATGCATCATTGTAAAGTGAAACTACAAACATGACAAAAGTACCTGCATCACATCTCAGTTTGCATATTAGTGTGCAGTGTATTTGTGCATGTAGGTTGGCTGAGTAATGACCGAAAGCAGCCTGCAACATGCTGAGCAGTGCACGGCTGCATCAGACCATATTATTGATAATGTCAGAAAATATCAAAATGGAAAGCTAGAAACAATTTGCATGTTCTCTGTGCCTTCATAGCTTTTACATGATTGCTTCTCACAGTCAGAAAACATACACGTTGTGCTTTGAAATTGGTCATGGGTGTGCATGGATGTCTTAAACCAGCAACCTGCCAGTGTTATATCTCTATAGAACACTGCAAAAGGCCAATAAACACAGCAGCCCTAGACAAAGGATGCAATGTTAATGACAGGAAACATGGCTGATCTGAAACTAAACTCACCCAAAACCATTATTAAAATTTATTTCTTACCTGAAACTATTCTGTTACATGCACATGCAAATGACTAGATACAGTCTACCCGTGTTAAAGGAGAAAACGTTTCCATATGGAGGCTGTTTAGCAAATATCATTCAAGTTCTTCTCTAACAACCACAGAACTATCTTCATTTAATATGATTTTAAATTTAATTAAATTAATTTAAATTCAGATTTATTTAAAATAACTATGTTCATACAAGCCAAATTCATTAAAATGATAGCTTGGCCAAGAAAAACCAACAGGTTGCATTAAAATAGTTTTTGATTCAATCCCTCATCCTGAGGGACGGGGCGGCAGGCAACAGTGGAAATAAAAAAGTCCCATTTAACAGGAAGGAAAAACCCTCTGGCAAGCGGCTCAGGGAGGGCAGCCATCTGCCTCGACCGGTCGGAGGTGGAGAGGACAGGAAAGAGAGGTCAACAAGCAGCACAACTTTTAGCCAGCAAGACCGGCTGAAAAAGAAGAAGAGAAATACAAGTTAATGACCCCATTGATGTCATATATTTACACATTGAAAATGAGGAGCAGAGAGATGAAAATGGACGGAAGTCCTCAGTGCATGGGAGCTGGTTCCATGGCCTCCCATTCTACTCTTAAAACATACTCACTTTTATACTTTTACAACCACAACTTTAAATAAATCTCAAATTTCAACACCTATTGTTTTCTTTCCAACAGGACATAAAAGCAAGACAAGGTCGTTTTATTTAAAAGGCACATTTCCTACAAAAGGCCTACAGAAAAAGCATCTCAATGCAAACACAAATATAAACATTTAACAGTAAAAAATTAAAACAAAAAAGTAAATAAATATTTAAAGATTAAAATCAAAATAAAAATAAAATAATTAAATTCAGATGCCAGGGTGGTTCATAACGTTCTAGCATGGTAGAGATATACTGTGGTGCTAGACCATGAAAGGACTTGTACACAAGCAAAGTCTCTGAGCAACAGGAACAACATATCAGATGATGAAACTAAGACATTTCATGGAAAATATGAGCTAATAGTGAATCTGATGGCAGCAACGTGTTTGTAAAAAGTTGGAACAGGAGCAACAAAAGGCTGGAAAAGTAACTGGTACAAATCAAAAACAACTGGAGGAGCATTTGACAAATTACGTTAACTGGCAACAGGTCAGTAACATGACTGGGTGTAAAAGGAGCATTTCAGAGAGGCAGAGTCTCTCAGATGGAAAGATGGAGAGTTCACCAATCTGAGACAAACAGTTTCAGTAAAATCAATATAAAATTGGTAGAAATTTAAAGATTCCACTAACTACAGTGTATAAAAACATCAAAAGATTCAGAAAATCTGAAGAAATCTCTGTGTGTGTGTGGGATAAGGCCAAGGGTCAAAAGTGGATGCTGGGATCTCGGGGCCCTCAGGCAGCACTGCATTGCTGTTTCTGTGGTGGTCTCAGTTCTGGTCTCTGAGGTGGCTGCTGGTTACCCGGCCCTTGGGAACCTCTCAGTCTGCCTCTGATCCTTGGAGAGGGTATAGTTGCATTTACACTCAGCACAACTCACCCCTAATGCTTAGTACACACAGCTACACACAGACATATAGACACATGCAGACACACACACACCCACACACATATACTTGTTGCTCTTGTGTTCGTTGCTGTTCATATTTTTTACAGTTTTTTCCCCTATAGATGGTCTGTTGTGTTCTTTTAGAAACCTTTAAGATGTTTCCTGCTTCTTTCCAGGTGTAGGAGCTGTTTAGTTTCTCTGTTTAGCTTTGACTGCAGTTGTTTTTTGTTCTTCCTTTTCTATCTTTTTTCTTCATTTTTCTCCTCTATTCACCTTTTTCCTTATGTTTCTCCAGTCCAAAAACACATTTTAAAATGATAATAAAGAATAACATTTAAGATTCAAGGGGAGCTCCATATCCTAAAGGCTCCCCTTGGCAGAATGAAATTATTCAGCATTACATGGCAGCCAGACCATCATTCTGCTGTCATGATGCTGGACAGAACAAGGTAATAAAAAAAAAAGAATAATAAAGAAAAAGAAAGTGCCTTAAAATAAACTAAAACTATAAACACTCTGTCATCTAGAAAACCTCCACCTAGATTTAACATTGTGTAGATGTTATTAAACAGTTGATTAAACTGTCCCTTTATAAATTAACATTTTTAATTTTTTATTTATTATTTGACCTGGGTTGACAGATTAGGCACCAAGAATGTTTCTTAGATTTGTCACTTCCTGCATTCACTGTGTTACTTCTGTGTATTCTCTAATAAAACAATGAAAGTGCTGAAATGTTAGCTACACCCTGCTAATGTTTGCAAGAGCCATCAAATTTAGCAGATGAGCACAAATAGAAGTGTCCAGCAAACGGCAACCTTCAAGGAGCCTTCAGGGAACTTTCCTTGAAGGTTGTGCCATGCAACCTTTAAGAGATGCTTGGGGAAATTTGGGGAATGTTCCATAAAAGTTCACTGAACGTTCCCACAAGGTTAGCTATGACGCTGGCTGAATGCTGCTCTAAAGTTGAGATGTAATAAAATAATAATAAAAAAAATCTTGTACTCATAGTGTTTAGAAAACTTGAAATTGAACAGTTTGCAAGTTAGACAAGGAGAAATTTTTTAAATTAAACATTTGTTTTCATGATTTATCACAGTTAAATCTGTGGATCCAAGTTCAGTCAGATAAAATGATAGTTAAACTCTAGCAAATGTGGAACACGCCAACGTAAAGTTTGCTGAGTGCTGTAGCTAACATTGCTGAAACTTCCAGCAAATGTTCCCCTAACGTTTCTTTGTTAGCTAGGTGTCTTACTACTTACTTACAGGCTAATAAATTTCTATAACATGAATCCACCAGTTTAAAAAACAATGAGAAGGATGGAGAGTTAAATGAGTATTTTGATAAAATTAAGAGACAAGCATTAAATTCACTTTATCATATGATAACCCATCCTTTCCTTATCATTCCCCTTCAATCCATAGCTGTATGTGTGCTTTTAAAAAAAGCACTTGTATGACGTTGCTAAGAGAAAGAAATATTTGACGTCACATTAGCTACTGTTAGCTTGTAATTAAAACTGGAAATATGGCGAGCCACTAGCCTGGCTATAATTTGTAAAACAAACTAAATCTACATATAAACACCTCTAACGCTCACAAAAACTGACTGATATATTGATATCTTTTTGTGACAGATAGTTTTCCTATAATTTTAGTCTTTGTTTTAAAGCTTTTAGCTAGGGTAGGTGCTAAGCTAACTAGTTGAAGCACCATCTTTAGTGTAGGCAAAAAAAAGGTAAATCTTTGCCAAACTCTTGATAAAAAATTGCACTGCAATGAGTAAAACGTCACTAAAACAACGAGTTAAACCTGCAAACATAAGTGTTTCGTGCTAAAATATTTCTGTAAAAAGAAAAAAAAAGCCAATACACAGACAGTGTTTAGAAAATGTCCTTCATTTGGTACAAATACAAACTTTGCAAAACTACATGACAGGACGACATCATTTACATGTTAGATTTGTAGAAATTAATATTAAATATTTGTTTTAATGATTAATCACAGTCACAGAGATCCTGTTAAAACTAAGGATCCTAGTGTAACTAGCTAAGATACAACACCTCTGTAATATTTGAGCATTTAATAAAGAGTATATATATAATTTACAGAACATCACAGTTATTCATGTCAGAGCTTTGACCAGCAAAATAATCCAAAATAATGAGCAGGGGGAACACCAATGACCTGGTATCACATGGAAATTATGCCTTAATATTGTCCTGCTACGTCATTACCTAAATAAATTATATTGACATAACTTCTGTATAGAATTCTAACATTATTATTATTCAGCTCTTAGTGTTAACTGCCAAAAAGCAGAATACAATCACACAAACACAATAAGTTTAAAGTGCAAACTATACAAAGGTTAAATGGATGGCTTAGACAAACACCTTCATCTAAAGTATACTTCATGAATTCACATAGTTTTGTAGTGTTCTTTATTTCTAGCCTGAAGGAAATTTTTATTTCACAACAGATATCCCTTTCAGTGTCATATGTCTTTCTGTCTCCGTCACTGATTTATTCTCTCTTTCAGTAATACCTCTGTCAGACCTTAAAGGTTTATAGCCTACCACACTATTTCCTTGTTGAAATGCCAGATATGGGAAGACCATGGAGAAGATGTAGTTCACTTAGTTCTCCATGAAGACTGAAAACCATGGTAAAAAGCTAGCCTTGTTCTGGTCAAAGGGAACATATTCTTAGATCCTTGGACTGTATGGACCTTAGAGTTATTATGCACCACATCTTTTGTTCCCCAGTTCTATTTTAATGTTCTCTCAAATGTTCTTAGGTTTCACTACTTCTACAATATAAGGATTGTACTAATATGTTGAAATCTATGGATGCTAGGATTGTAGAACCTAGAAATATAAGAGCATGGGAGTGTAGGAACATTAATAGCACCCTATGCTGCCTTCATGTGGAGTCATGTTTACTGTTTTAAAGATAAAAGTCCAGATGTATGTCGTCTACCTGTGATATTGTGAGAGCTCTGAGTTCATGAACAGTATACTAGACTTCTATAATCACAAGCTTGGGGATTACATGCTTAGACAAAAGTAAATACAAACAAGTCTAAAGGTAACCAAAATTGCCAGATAGCATCTCTAAAGCTAACTACTCACTATTTCTTTGGTTTCTTACTCATTAACTGAAAGTTGCAGTAACAACAACCTGCTCTTACACTTTGGATTAAACGTGGCATACTGTATATAATAACAAAGTGAGCTTAGAGGTGTTGGTAGGCAGGCTTTGTTTCTTTGTGCAGAACCAGCTGTTACTGTCTATTTTCTGTCCTTATGATAAACTTTAACTGGTTCTTTTAGTTTCAAAAGCTGCCATTTAAACTGCTCATAATAATATTAAGCTTCCTGTAAACAAACAGTATAGACGGCAGATGGTAGACAGGTATTTGGAAGCCAGGAGCAGCCATGGCTGAAATTATTTGTTATAAGCCCATTTTCTCAGGATCACAAGATAATTATTCTATTATCTTGAATTCACTAGGTTTATTTTTTAGGAAACAAAGCAACACTACATCAGATTCTGACCTTAAAGGTGCAGTGTGTGAAAATTACTGGCATCTAGTGGTAAGGATGGGCATAGTAATGACTTCAAATACCAAACACCAAGCACAGTGAATTTACGGTGGTCGTCAGTGGCCAAATTTACTCTTCAAATGTTTTCATCTTTTTTTCCAAGCATAGCTGCTTCTGTGGGCATCACATGTTCCCATCAACTGAAAAGGAGCCTAAAACTATTAAAACAGGTTAAAGTATTCAGTCTGTTCTGTTGCTACTGTCCTGTGAGTGGGTTTTAGTGTGGATTCTTCATTTTACATTCAGTAAAACTGGTGTGAGGCAAGTGGCTTCGTAGAAAATCCAAGATTTAACACTGCAGCTTTAGACATAAAGGTGTGCTCAGACGCACGTTTCACGTTGCGTCATTCAACGCACTCTGCTCTATTTGTGTGAATTAAATCATCCAAAGTGCAGTCTGTAAAGCTGTAGGCTCGCTGGCAGCAGAATATTGTTTTATTTCCTCTCTTGTCAGGTCACAAAGGTCACATTCTGTCCGAGCACACCAGAAAGGGTTTAGAGCAGCAGACCCTTAAACAGTCACAAGATGCTCCAAAGAAGTCTTTTCACAAAGTCCAAACTCCTCTAAGAAGCTGCTTCTTATATGAGTTCACATGTTTTTCTTCTTCACACCTGCTGCTTCATGTCGGAGATATCAGTGTACGGGCTTGTATGGTTTTTCTTCATACTGGTAAGCCAAAAATCAAGGCTTCATACAGAAATCTCCGAGTGGAAGCAGTCTACGCTTTCACATTTCAACAGTCTCATCTAGACAAGTGCAAGTGATGCATTCACACCCTTGCATGTGCAAGGTTCGTTCACACTATGCGTTAAAGCTTCTGTTGTGTTTTCGCTTCCTTAAACGGCAGCATCTAATCAGCAGCCCCAACAGGATCATCGCAACTAACAGTGTCACCACAACACCTACAACGTAGTTTGAGACATCCGGCCGATGGCACATTTCCGGAGTCACCTTCTTGATGTTGACCGGCTCTGAATTTTCCTCATGAAAGCAGGTGGCTGTCGCGATGTCGGGGACGACCACCGCTGACTGGTGCACCAGGCGGAAGATGTTGAGGTTGTCACAGCAGCTTAGAGGGTTGGAGCCCATGTAGAGAGTCTTCAGATGGCGCTCCAGGGCGAGGATGGTGTGGTGGTCTAGAGTGACAAGGTTGTTATTCTGCAGGTTTAAGGATTCAATGGAGGACTCTTTGTTCCACATTAGTAAGGTGTTGAGCTGGTTGGTGGACAGGTCAACGTGTTTGAGAGACTTCAGTGATGACAAGTCTGTGTTTAGGGAGGAAATGTTGTTTTCCCTCAAAAGGAGGTGAACCAGAGAATTTTCAAGACCAGAAAGGGAGTCTTTGTGCAAGTTCAAGCCCGGGTTCACGGAAAGGTCCAGTAACTTCAGAGGGGTGTCCACAAATGCATTCCCAGGCAGAGTCCTCAAATGGTTTTCAGAAAGGTAGAGGAAATGCAGGTTGTGTACAGAGGAAAAGGAAACACAATCAGTAGGAACCTGGTGGTTGTGGTCTTTCAGCTTTGGCTCAGAGGGACAGATCTGCAGGTTGTTCTGCTGAAGATGGAGGTGTCTGATGCTCGGCAGTCTTTGAAATATTTGATGGTCTAGAACTGTGAGCTTATTGCCTTGTAGGAAGAGCTTTTTCAGCGACCGCAGAGTGTTTTCCCCAAAAGTTAAATTCTGCAGTGAATTATAGCTGAGATTGATAACCCTCGTCTTATTTAAAAGGTCCATGTGACTGACAGAAAACGAATGGATGCAGTTATTACTCACATTCAGGACCTCTATTGAGGGTGTGGAAGAGAAAAAACTCTCTGGTATACCTTTGAGTTGGTTATAACTCATGTCCAGGTATTTCAAAGAACGCAAGACTGACTGCTTTTCTTGATTTTTCGTTACGTTTGTGGTCTGAAGTTGGTTTCGTGAAATGTTCAGATATTCAAGCTTGTTCTTTTCTGGGAGATCAGGGAAGTAAAGCATTTTGTTTTCACTCAGATCAAGAGAGAGAAGTTTGAAGAGATTGTCTGACGAGCGGCTCTGAAACGTCTCCAAGCTGTTCTTGCTGAGATTGAACAATTTCAGGTTGTAAAGATCAAAGTCATTGATGCATGTGATTGAATTCTTGGACAAGTCGAGTTCAGTCAGATGGTGTAAAGAGTCAAAAGCTCCATTTTCAATCTCCAGGATGACGTTGTTGTGGAGGCTAATTTTCTTTAAGGACAAGGATCCTCTGAACATGTTGTGCGCTATTTTTGTGATGCTGTTGCTGTTCAGGGAAAGATTTGCCAGTGATGGCGAATCGGTCAGGAAATAGTCTGACATCCCCGTGTACAGCCCATTGCTTGAAAGATCCAATGACTCCACAGCTTTTAGAGATCCAATGTTTGTTTTGGAATGTGCAAAAACATTGAGATGGTTCCTGGACAGATCCAGGACTCTCAGATCTGTCATGTTTTCAAACAGTCTGGGCTGGATGAAATGGATCTTGTTAGAATGAAGATTGAGGCGATGAAAGCCAGTGTGGAAGCCTAGAGTTTCCTGGGTGAGGTTTTGAACCTGGTTGCGTGAAAGGTCCAGCATTTGGACATCGAGAGGAAGATTGACCGGTGCACTTCTGAGACTCTGATCGCTGCACAGCACGTCCTTCTGGACCTGTGAACAAAGACAAACACACAAGTCTGATTATATCAGCATACAGCCAGATTTCCTGACCATGACACAACGCAGAACCTGGAGGGTCAGTTTATGAGACCGCATATCTATGGTATGTTCTGGCTGCATAACAGTCCTCTGAGGTTTGCACCAGTCAGCTTTCTGATGGTGAAAAAAAAGAAAATCTATCTATGATTGTTTCTCTTCAACTAAAAATAAGAAAAGTTATGAAGCAAAGATTAAATATACTTCACACTTTTACTAGTTACCACTTTACCTATCCACCACTTCAAACAAATTCAAGTATTATAAGTAAGTTATAAAGAGTAGTTTTTAATAGAAACCATATGGCTGTGAGCGTCTTTTATCCAAAAGCAGCTCATAAAACTGTCTCCTTCTCCGTTTCTCCCCTAGGCAGATCAGCATATTTGTGGTTTTGTGAAAGAGGGCATTTGTTATTGCTCACAAGCTGGCTGTAAACAAATACAATGATCTATTCACTGGTGAGTTAAACATCGCTGTTTTATTATCGGACACTGAGAAACGAATCACAAATGTTCATAAAAGAGCATCACTGAAAGCCTGATCTTGACTTCCATGTGTTATCTGTAATATCTCCTCTGCCTACAGTCATCTAAACTATTTGTATGTAAATCACTGTCTGCGAAACATGTGATTCATATTTATCTCACATTTAGTCATAGTTCTGCTGTAAAATAAGAAATCAAAACAAGATAAATGAGTAAAAGAGTTGACGTCAACACTTTTCTCCATCTGAATTCAGGTTTAAAACCATAGGCTGGAAATCCACCCACAGTTTTAGTCTTCATGCAAAACTATTTAGCAAAATATATTTTTAGAAAAAATCTTTTACGCTTTAGTAGTCTGAAGGAAAACTTAAACTAAATCTGACTTTTTTTTAACCAATATGGTAGTGATTTGTCAGTTTTAAGGTAACCTGTAACTTCAACTGTATTTACAAACTGAACATCATTCACAGTTGAAGAAGACTTGAAAAAATTATTGAAACTATAAACTAATTTGGAAAATATTTATTAAGGTAAATAACTGAGTAAGTGGCATCATTTTCTGAATGCTTCTTGCTGAAAGCTGTTGGAAATTAAAAACAATACACTTGCGCGTTGGCTTTAGTTCTCTGGCCTGAAGGCTTCGTCTAAATTGTTCCATACCTGGCTGTAATAGTAGCTCTCTTCTCACTCTGAAAACCTCTAGTTTAGTAGAAAGCATGACTATAAACTCTGAAAGAAGACCTGCTCCATCTCTGCAAGTCAAGGCCTCATTTAAAACCTACAGAAGCAGCACCAAGAAAATAAAAATATTTTAAAATACTGGACAAATTCTGCAAATAATGATCCCTAAATCTTATCTCTTGGACATTGTAGGCATGAATCTTGACATTCGTGAAGTTGGACCTTTGTTTTAGTTTGCCAGGCTTGTCTCAGCTGGAAGTAGCAGTAGACAACAGGATAGGAGGAAGAGGGAGACGGGAAATGACAGTGATCACCAGACTGGACACAAACCAGGGATTATGAAGGTCATGCTGACCTTTAAAGCACAAACAGGTCTCCTGGACCTTTTGTGGCATGTTATTCTCCATATTTCTCCCCCCTCATATCCTGTCCACCTCCATTCCTCCCTGCTGCTGTCAGTTCTCTCATAAAATGTCTCAAAATGCTCTTAAAAAGGATTTGAACTTTGAGGAAACTTGTTTTATTAGGCTGAGTTTGATGGTGTGTTCATGTTTTAAGACAAAGATGTTTTTTTTTCCATTTCATTCATCCAAAAAACCCCCAACAAGCTGATCCACTAAAAGCCATGTTACATGATCACTGCTCCACATCAATGAGCAGCACTGTTGCACTGGTACCACGCTCCTTCATTAACACAAACACACACACTATTGTTTATTTGGACCGATTCCAACATTCATCAACCAGCTCAGCAAGCATATATCAATCCACTGCTAAATATAGTCCCGAACTACAAAAGCAAAACAAAAGAAAAACAAAACTCCTTCCTTGTATGTAAAATTAATCCAACAAGAAACAATCATGTTTTTTTTTTAAAATAATTTATGATTAAAATACATTAAAATATGGACATACAGATGTGGCATGAAGCTAATTTAGGTCATTTTATGTGACTTGTGGCAAATAATACCCCTGATTTAAATAAAATATTTTATATTTTAGCCATTTCTGTACCTTACAGACATTAAGACACTAAGAGCCTGCTTGAATTTTCTCTGGTTAGCAGCAGTTTCCAGCACAGATTTTTTTTTCATCTAATTCACAAACATGACGCAGCCTCCACACGAACCTTTTCATGCATTCATTATTAAATAACAGCGCCATGTTTTATTTTTTCAAATACAGTATTTTACTACTGCAGACATGTACATAAATACTTTTTATTCATAATTTTTTGGTAGATTTATCTATTCTAATTGATTTCTTTCTAAAAAAAATATTTAAAAAATAATGTCATATTTTATGATATACCTGTATTTTATTTTTCCAAGGCACATTTGATCATTACAGTGTATGCATACATTGAAATATATATTTATTTTTTCTACAGTGAGTGGCAGTGTATTGGATGACTCACTATTGACTGAAGTGGTAATTAAAAAATATACAATCCTCCCCTGTGAATATACCAGAAACCTGCTTTGAAACAGGTGTACATTGTAGTGACCGCTATACACGAAAGGGTTAACGTGCACAGAATTTAGCAGAGGAACTTCAATTCATGTTTGGTTATATAGAGAAACACTAATGACCACATTAAACAAAAGTGACACACTTTTACTTTCTGTGTGGGGCTATTTTTAGAACAGATTACTTGAAACAGAATAGACCAGTTTTCTTGTTGTTGCTCTTCTCTTTAATTCATAATTTATCCTTCGTGCATTTTATTCCTGGATCTTAGTGATCACATCTAAACTCTGTAGTAATTTAATTACACAAAAAAGCTCCTTTTTCCTTGGAAAACAATTATCCTCAGGAACTGATGAGGCACACTGCTTTTACGTCACAATCCAGATGTTTTAACACGCCACACCTCGATAAAAAACAGAAAACACTGATTCACCTACCTGGCAACCGACTCTTGCCAAATAACGTTAATTTAAAAAAAAAAAAAAAAAAAGCCTGTTTGTTCAGTTTTAAACTTAGCGGCTTTGAAATTATTCCAAGCACCTGATGATCTGCATCCCAGTTGCTGTGGGCAACCCATTAAAATAACCAAGCACAGCGGGAAAAAAATCTGTATTTAATAAAGAAAATATGCCATAAGTCTGAGTCATGTTAACCAGGCTTTATACTTACAATCTGGCATTGAGAGAGATGTCCAGAAGGATATGCAGATGACGACGCGCAGCTGACCAACAGCAGGAACAGCAGCTGGAAGGCCGCCATGGTGCTGCAGCACAGAGAGTCACACACACATATGAATGGAGGAAGCATGCTGTTGGTGATGCAGTTTAAAAAGGGAAGGAAGTGGGCCTTACATGCTGTGTGACATGCTGACCTTTGACGATGCTATTTATGCCATGAAATACAGAAGGGGGTTTCTTTAATCTTTATTTTGCTGTGTCACTTCTCTCTTACACTGTACGGCAAACTTCATTCAGCAGAACTGTTACAGAGACGGATGACTAATCAATCAAAGGCTTAAATTAGAATATTTTACTATTGGTTATTGTTTGGAAGCAGAACAAAAAGAGGTTGTTTTGTCAGACATCAGTGAGTCATTATTTTTGAGACATAGACTCTTTACCTCATTGTTTCCGGATAGGTTCTTCAGAGCACAACAAAACATCAAGTCACATTTGCAGAGCAGACAATGTGGGAGTAATTAGCATCAAGTGGTAAGTACCCGACAAGCTTGCGGAAAGTTCAGTATCTGAAGAGGTTTTCTGTGTCTGAAAAGTTAAACATGCTATTTCCCTGATTCTGTTGGGCAGCTAATTTAATTAAAGCCGTCATGTGCTTTGAAAGGAAGTGAAGCGCAGAAACATCCCAGAGTTACTGCGGCACAGACGCTCTGTTAAAATGTTTACAACCTGACGATACAGCAGTAAGAAACAGTGTTATGTGCACTCTTAGCTGAGCTTTTCTGACTTTTCTTTACATTTACATAACAGAAATAAGTTTAGAAACTTGGGGCCATTAAATAAAAAAACATTTCCCTCAAAACGTCTCACATGGTTTCACTTACAAACATGTTTAAGACCCACAAGAGGTTCAGAGATCCAATATTTCACTGAACATTAGAGAAAAGAAGAGAAATGTAATAAAGTCTTGAGTGTAAATGTTCCAGTGTGTCTTCAACTGATGACCCCTCAGAGTCAACTGGTGACCCTTTGAAGGGGCCCGGCCCTCAGACTGGTAACCACAGCACTAAACCACACAGCTGCACATGAAGCGAGTACCAAGATCTTCATCTGCGTTCACAGCTTCACAGTGGGAGTGGGAGAATTCGCTTCCATAACTGGTGAAATTCTCCTGACAAGAAGTTCGTCATGGATTGATCTGCTTCTGTTTTTATTATTTTTTCATAAGTGCTTGATAATTAACTCCGATGGAACAAAAGTTGTTTGCAGGATTATTCACTGGTTAAATTTGAATCTCTCTCTCTCTCTCTCTC
>CM047989.1:26138330-26158598 GCA_026261665.1 Melanotaenia duboulayi | reverse complement strand
ACATTTAAATCCTCTTTCTTCCTCAATCTGATGCTCAGTTTGAACTTCAGCAAGTCGTTTCCATCATGTCTTCATGTCTAGATGCTGCCATGTGATTGGCTGGTTAAATATCTGCGTTAACAAGCGGTTGAACTGATGGACCTGATAAAATGGTGGGTGAGAATGTAAAGCTATTCTAAATGTTGTGTTCACAGATTTGGACAGTGAATAATATTGTGTCAATGTTTGGAAAGTTTATTGATGGGACCCAAATTCATCTTGAATTAGAACAATAAACCCAGGTCTAGAATCAGACGGATAAAGTTGTATCTTCAGCCATAAGAAGGACAGTTTGGTGTTAACTGAGGTGACAGAAGGCAGCTAGAGTCCACACAAGAACGTTTCCAGGATGTTAAAAAAGCTGAAAAAGCCAAATCTGGCAACGTCATGTAAAGTACAGCAGCTTCTTCCAGGCTCCAGTAAAGTCCCTGTAAAGTCCAGATCCACCATTTACATATTCAAATCAATCTATTTTGTGTTTTCGTGTTTCAGTAACCCAGCCTCATGCTGTCATGCTCACCTCCTAATGTATTATTTTTTTTACTCTCTCTAACTGTGTTTTTACTTTTAATGACTTTTATTTCACTAAATAAGTTTTAGATCTGAATTCATCCTGTTTGTAACTTGTCTCTTTTATTCAGTGCTTCGGTTTTTTGCTGACTTGACTGAAACAATGAGCTGAAAGAAGTTAAAATACAACTAGATTTGTTCTTGAAGAAAAGATTAATTATCAATGTATAGTTAAACTGTTAGTGTTTTATGTTTAGTTTATTTTTGGATATGTTAAAAGCTTTAGAAATCAGAGGAATAACTAAGTCTGATCTTCTTTTCAGGAGCAGCTTCTGGTCTGCAGACTTTATTTATTTGTCTGATGTTGCCTTTTCGCTCCAGCACTCAGCGTTACGGGAATGTGTGCGTTCTTCACCTGGTTTTAAAAGTTTTAGGAATGACTTGTATGTGGACCACTGACAGTGTTAATACTCATCCTGCAGTTACTAAATGTCTACTGGTACAGTAAACATTTATAAAACTAATACTCTGCAGTTGAATCTGAAATTATTCACCATCTATTTTAAGATGACTGCCAGATGTTTTTATTCAACATACAGTTTGTTAGCTCCTTAACACATGAATTTATTCACAATTATACAACAAAAATAAATTCATTAATTAATAATACTACGGGGAAAAAACAAAAAGAGTGGAATAAAATAAAAATAAATATTTAATATAATGATAATTAATAAAGATGAATGATATCAAATAAATTTATAAATGTGAAAAATCAAAACAAATAAATAAAATAATTAAGTGGACGAGATGGTATGCAGGAATTATGCACAAGTAGTGATTAAACAACAAAAACGCTCTGCCCACACTCAGGTAAGAGAAATCCACCCAAATGGTTTATTTGTATTATTTTTCTTAATAAGTAAATTATATTACGTTAAACTTAACTCTTCATCTTTATATTTTTACAGGGAGAAGACCAAAAAAAATAAAAAAAATACGTGTGGATGCAGAGAGCAGCCATGCTTGGAAAATATCCGTCTCGTTTAAACAGAATATATTAAGTTGTTTCCGTCACAAAATATTTTTCTCTATTTTCTCAAGCTGACGGAATAATTTCTCGTCATTTGAAGACAAAATTTTATCTTTATTAATATTGTAGTTTTGAAAACGACAATAAATAAGTAGAAGTCATTCCCAGGATGTAAAGTGAACAACACATTCAGGCTTCAGCTCAGCAGGAAGAGCAGCCGTCCGCCAACCGGGAGGTCGGTGGATCGATTCCAGGCTTCCACTGACTACATGTCGAAGTGTCCCTGGGCAAAACACATAACCACATGTTGCCTCCTGATGTGTGTGGGTGAATGTGATATGTAGTGTAAAGCGCTTTGAGGGGTTGCACTGACTGGAAAAGTGCTGTATAAGTTCATTTACTATTTAACGTACCGTCACAGATTCATCCCAAACGAACAAAGAAACACGAGAAGCGCTCATTTTCTAAAGCGCAGTGATCGCCTCATGCTAACTAGTTACAGTAGGCGGTTCTCTGTAGAAGAGAAATGTAGATTTCTTGAGAAAATTAGATTAACTAACTTATTACCTTAAAAGTGGCTGCGTAATCATAGGATACCAGAATAATTCGCTCCTGATCTCCTGATCACATCATCACAATCACCTATTTCATTCATGTAATTGGGCTGAAAAAGGTTATTTGTTTATTACTTGTACATATTATATTTGTTCATAATATGTATATATTTGTATTTGTACATAATATGTATATATTTGTATTTGTACATAATATGTATATATTTGTATATATACATATGTATGTATTTTAGTCCATCTCCCTGTTATTACCCCACTGGAAAGCTAAGATTCCTGACATGTGAATGATGTGTACCCTCCAGCTTTCACTCAGAACTGTAGATTCATTAAACACTGATTTCAGATCAGTTGCAAATGCAAAAGTATATGCAATGTAGCTTTAAAGATACGGTACTCCAGCAGCAAGGGTCCAGTCCAGTGAAATAGTCGGTCCACAGCAAGTCTTGTATTTATAAAACATGTTTTAGGTGTAAATTGCAGGATTGTAAAGGGTTAATGTGACCTATTTGCTCATTACATAATGAAAAGTTGTTAAAAAGCAACTGTTGTCCTGATGGAAAATTGCACGTTGCCTTCCTTTGTATGCATCGGGCTGCATGTGGTCGTGGGATTGGGGGGGTTTGACATTATTTTTGACGATGAAAAGGGGCCCTGCAGAAAGAGTTTGGAATCATCACGGCTTCCTGAGATGTTGTAATCGTGTGTTTAAATATATTTAGTGATCAAAAGCAGACCATCATAATTTTGTTCTGATCTTAATAATTCAACAAAAGTAAATGTGATGTCGGTGCAGTACTGTCATGTTCTCGTAGTCCATTTCCTCCATTTACAGAATAATTCAACCACATTCTGTTTCTACAGAGAAGAGGGTAGAAAAGGAAGAAAACCATCACAATGCATGTCAGGAAAGATCCAGAAAACTGACACAAAGCTAAATAAATATAGAGCAATATAGAGCATTAAAGCAGACGAGAAGTCAGCAGTTTATTAGTATCACACAGTTTTATGTCCGTGTTTTATAGAGAAATATCACCTGCATGTCATTCTCAAGCAAAAACAGAAGGTTTTGATGTTTTTCCGTCAGATTTGTGAAGCACAGCTTTGATTTTATGGTGCATCATCATGACACTGCTGCGTGTCTGAAACACTGCAGCTTCTTTTTGACTTCGCCATCCTCTCCAGCTGATCTGGAGGCAGATGTCCACAGAGGAAGACAGTGATAAGCTCCAGAAAAAGCAGCAGGTGGGTCTTCAGTTGAGATTTTTAACCTGCTCTGAGGCTTCTTTCCATTCAGATTAAAGTGTAATCCCACTAATGAAGATTTTAACCTGATGTTTAAACAGGAGACTGGAGTAAATGTACTTAGCTCCTTTCTACTACTGCTGACATGAATGGGTAAACATTTACCAAACAATCAAAGGTAAAGTAAACAGCTGATAAGAATGAGCCTTACCTGGTGTGTGTTCTTCTGGATGTCACACAGACCACGTTGTAGCTTTGGTTTCATATTCACCATCCTTTTATTCTTCCCCATCTTTTATTTGGAGAGTGTCATGTGTTCACTTATCTGCATCATGTTACAAATAAAGCACACCTTTATTTCCCGGGGTTTCCAGACTTTTTGTTTCCATTTCCCTGCAGCTTATCGTCACCGCCAGTTTTCTTTCTCCCACATGTTTGTTTCCTGGAGACAAACAGCGAGATCAGTAGCTACGTTACACAACATTAATTAGTAAGCCGATATGAGAGAGGTTTGTTTAGCAGCTGTCCCCTTGGTCTGTAAGGTAAGCTCCGCCCCCTGTTGGCCACATTAGCACAATGCAGGTTTTTATTTGGTTAGGCTATTTTAATGTGTCTTCTGCACGTGCTTCTACGGCCTGAACGCATCACGTAACACCCACTGACGGTCCGGTTCTGGTCTTCAGGTCCTTTTTAAAAAAAGCTGGTCTGCTTGTCTACGTGAGTCTGATAATAAAAAGTTTGGTAAAATCAGGGGAGCTGGAGCAAATGAACATGCAGCAGGTAAAAATGTCTGAGGGCCAGGATGTGGAACAACAGAGCAGGTTTGTTTGATTTCTCCTCA
Source organism: Melanotaenia duboulayi (assembly GCA_026261665.1). Classification (NCBI taxonomy): domain Eukaryota; kingdom Metazoa; phylum Chordata; class Actinopteri; order Atheriniformes; family Melanotaeniidae; genus Melanotaenia; species Melanotaenia duboulayi. The sequence goes on along the minus strand of CM047989.1, from coordinate 26,154,358 downwards.
GATCAGATTTACCGCAAAAAAAGCGTCTTTTTTCATAAAAGCAGAAGCAAACCGATCATTTTCTTCATTCATTCCTTATTTTCCTGTTGGATTTCTGTAGATATATGAATTTAGAACCACTATGTGGTGACATTAAAACAACTTAATAAAATTTGTTACACAGGTTGTTTATAAACAGTCTGTACAGAAAGCCAGAAGGATCATTTTTCATCTCCTTTTCTCCGCTAAAAAGTATAAATACCCAAACAACCACCGCTTTAATTTGATTAAGTTCCACCTGGTGTTTGATAATCATCTTTTTCTGCTTCTCACAGGACCTTTCTGTAAATTTTACACATCAGTCAGTAAACAAGACTTTCTTTAATTATGCAGGCTAGTTCAAATTCCAGGATTTATTAGTTTATTTCATGTTTTCTTTGCTGTTTATTCATACATGTGATTGTATGGTAAAACAGACAGAAAAGATGCTTATATCTGCTATTTCATAAGGTTTTTATTCTTGCCTTTCTTTATCCTTCCTTTGATATTAAAGACTGCAAATTAAATGTTTAGCTAAACTAGCTTTATTTATTTATTTATTTATTATTATTTTGTTTTATTTAAGCCTGCACAGGTCACATTGTTCAAACCATCTGGCACTTAACTAACAAGTGGTGGTATTATGGAGAAAATAGAGTCAATATTATCAAAATGTGAGATATATGATTTTACAGATATTTAAACCATTAACTTTGGTTGCTTGTGTGTTCAAATCCACACACACATCACACACTTTAAACCCATGTAAAATAGGTTTTCACATGCAGACATTACAAATGGGACAATATTAATATTTTGCACGCAGATTTTTACCTTCAACCTCAAAGACAATTTCTGTGTTCAAAAAGGTCACAGTCTGATGTGCACAGATCAGATGATACAATCCCTAATGCACATCGACTTGTGTGTGCATGTGGGGACTTTTTGTCTCCTTTCATACATCCAGAGTCCTCACAGTTTCATAAACGCATGTAGTGTGTTCGTGTTGGTGGAGCGCACCACCNGTTTGATAAACACATGTGTGTTCGTGTTGGTGGAGCGCACCACCCTGGATTCTCAGACAGACAGACTGACATCAGTATCAGACGTATCTGATTTTCAGATCTGATTAATAATCAGATGACCCAGCTTTCCACCAGCACTTAAAGGCACCATGTATTTGTGAAACTGAGGAATCCGGACATATGAATGCATGTGTGGTTATTTTACAGATGTTCAAACTGCTTTATAGCTAGCCCTGGGGTTGAACACATCTACCAATATACAAAATGGTAATAACATTTATAAATGATGTGTAGAGAATGTGCACCCACGCCACCGTGTACAGAACCGTGGAACTGATCCTCCATTTTGGGGGAACCAGCGTTCTGTTTTTCCTCTGAGTTGTGTCCGCGGCAGCAGATTTTCTTCCTCGACTTCTGGAGGAACGTCTCCAGCTTCTGGCTGAGCATGGGTTGGACATAAAGGACAGTTTGGGCTTCATGTGAGCAGAAGTAAAGATGGCTGCATGTCCAAGGTGTCAGCTGAGAGAACAGGTGAGGTGGTACACCTGAGAATTCATGAAGAAAGGCTAACTGGCTGCAGGGTTTTACATCTGGATGAAACTCCATGTGCAGATAAATACATCACTTTCCTCCACCAGGCTGGGACGTTTGTTCTCTGATTAACATGAGTCCAGTTTTTTTGGTATATTTTATTTTTCNTTCTCTGATTAACACGAGTCCCAGTCTGGAACTTGCATCACATCCAGTTTTTTTGGTATATTTTATTTTTCTTGTCCTAAATAAATAAATATACTTTAAAATATTTATATTTTGTCTACTGTGGACTCTTACAGAGAATGTACATTATCATGATCTGACGATTCCTTTGGCAATGATTCAGTTTAAAGTAGTTTTGATGTTTTCTTCTTGTCTAGTTACAGAACCATGTTCAATAATCGAAGGTTGCCAGTTTGTGAACAAGAACTGTAACACATTTTTAAGGACAAACCTCACTAAATATTTCCATCTCAATTTTTTTAAGATTATACCACAAACATTCAAATCTCTCTTTTCTAATCTCACACAAAGCTAAAAAAAAATTTTTTTTTTAAAGTGTTAAATGCTATTTACCCATCTAATGACTTCCTTCACAACAGATTTATATCAGCACTAACTCATGCTTTGATGATTTTGCAGTGATTAAAATAATAATAAAAATAATAATAAAAAAAACATCTGTTATTTTCTGACATCTGCACTTAAAGGTGAACTCTGCCCTCTGGTGGATGCACTGGCTAATAACCATGTCAACATAAGGGATGCATGAAAGTAGGCGTGTATATTTGAGAGCATAAATGGTCTGAAGCAGGTGCAAACCTGAACTTCATTAATTCTCTGCTGCTTGTAACCAAGTTAATAATCAGCATTTCTGCATCTTAACAAATCTTCTCCTGTGAGTTTTTAACAGTTCACTGATAAGAAACCTGACAGTTTCTATGGAAACAGTAGCCAGGTTCCACCAAAATGGCAGAAAATGCCCCAGTGACATCACGTGTGCATCTGTATACTCATCTGAAATATTATTGAGCCTAATTTCCTTTGTTTATTATCACTTGCCGACCAGCTCGGCTTCACGACCCTGCAGAAAGCCAGTTTTAACTTGTTCTGCTTGGTCAAAGCTTTGAAAATCTAGATATGGCAATCATTTTAATTTACCCGGTGCTGCAGCGCTTTACATTAAATCACCAGAAAGTAAAAGGATTTTTTGTGACACTAAAGGTGGTAATCACAACGACCACAATGTAACATTAGAGTATATAAAAATCAGTGCAGACACATGAATATTTGGCCAGGAGTAGGTTTTATATATAAAATTTGAACAGTGGATACAGAGGTGATATTATGTTAATAAAAAAATACATACAATAAAAGGAAAATAAATGAATCTTATCTTTTTGATTTCGAGCATTTGTTCAAGTTAGCTGATGAAATGTAAAGGCACTAAATGTACAACATTCCAGTTTTAAAGACGTCAAACAGAGGCCAAGATCATTCAGAGATGAACCAAAACAAAACAAAAACATAACCACAGGGCATGTGTTGTCTCTGATATGCAAGACATAGTGCAGGTTTTACATAACATATTAAACAATTCATAATAACAAACAACTATTTACCATCAAAAATACACTAAGCACGCGCTTTTAAGACCCGTCCCGAGTGGACAGTGGACCCTGTTCACTGGAACCACCGAACGCTCCGTTTGAGCTCGGTCGAATCGGGAATCGTTCATAATTTATATTCAACATCACGATTTCTACAAACAGCACGAAAACACTGCAACAAGTCACGATTAGGAGCAAAGCGACCAGCAGTTAATGGCTTGTCCGTATCACACATTGCTGTCTTATTCTTTAGTTCATCCAGTACGTTGAAATGCATTGCTGCTGAGCAGAAAAACAAAAAGAAAACAACAAGAAGGTTGGACAGTAAAGGTGGAAGATGACACAGCGCCTGCACGGAGCTGAGTCAAAACGGACACAAATGAAGATTTCTTTACTTCAGTCAGACAGAAGGTAGGAATTATTAAATATTTGTCATCACAGGAGGAAACTTGCTACACAACCCTAAGTCTTTTCTGACTGGATTTCATGGAAATGATCTCAAATTAACGGTTTAAACAGCTAACGGAAGTCGATCATTCATCTATCTGTAGTGAGTCTAATCAGATTTAGATTTCCGGTGTGTGAGAGCTTTCAGCCCTCATGGCAGCACACTTTCAGGCTTTTATGGTTCATAAAAAAATCCACGAGGACCCAGCAGGTCCAGATGAAGGCATAATACAAGTACATTTTTTCAGTCACATTCACGGCCATACATTAAATCCTCATCAGGACGAACAGAAAATGTTACATGTCTGGAGAAACTAGGTTCAAGGGTCCCTGGGCTAGCAACTAAGGTAAACCACTGTGGCCCTTAACCCCCAGCTGCTTCCTGAGGGCTGAAATCTGGCAGCCCACCGCTCCAAGCCACTAGGAATGGTTAAATGCTGAGATAATTTTCCAGCAGGTCTTTAATAAAGAAGAATAAATAAAAAAAAATAATTAAATTCCCTGCGACCCTGAACTGGAATAAGCCATATAGAAAATTAAACTGTTTTGTTGCATTTACTTCTGAGTCTTATAGGAGGGAAAAGTATTTTGCAACCCTGCATTTAATCCTCATTAATCCTCATGATAAAACACTGTCAGGAAACGAGATATGAATCTGAGGAGAGACAACAGGAAAACGTTCCTCCATGTTGCCACTTCTGACATCTCCCTGTTCATTCACTTGAAAATCCCTCCAGATGAGGTCTGTCACAGACGTGGTCACAGGCACTAATCTTAAAACTTTAGGCGAGTGTGAAGGTTTTCTATTTAAGCTGTGATCAACTTTTAGTCTTTTCTTGAATTCAAAAGGCAGCAATGTGACCTGTCCCTCGACTAGTCCAGATAAAAAGTCAGTTCTGGAGATTTACAGCATCTAAGCTCAGTTCTATGGTTTTAAAACGAACCTGGAGCTGAAGTTTGGGTTTTGTTTGGCTGAAGAAGGCATCAATTTGAAACAATTTGAAGGAAAAAAAACTCAAACCTCCTGCAGGCGCTGCGCACAAAAAGAATTAAGACTCGAGTGAAAACATTAAACAACTTTCTCGACCTCTACAGCAAACTACCGTCCTCCTCTGGAAAGACATCCAACGGCGTACAAACACTGGAATGAGTTACAGTAAACAGCACTAGATTTTAACCGATGAGCAGGAGACTCTGTCAGTGTGGACATTTACTGCATTGAGTCACAATATGGAGGCTTTCAGACTGACTGCAACACAAATATCATTCTCTAACAGAACAAAACCACGACAAAAAAAAAAACAAAACCGTGACAGAAATTTGGCTTTAAAATGCTTTAAGACAGAGAAATAAGAATGTGGAATGCATTTAAAGCTTAAAATTATCTGAAAGAACTGTTGATAGCAGATATTTGGCCCTTTAGTGAAAAAGGTAGACATAATACATGTATTAACAAAAAAAAAAAAAAGAAGTTATTATTGTTATAACGGTTGTGTTAGTAAATTGCATGCAAACGTTGTATTTGTTTCATAAATGACATTTCCCAGTCTCTAAAAAAAAGATATTTCACCTCAGTTGAACATTTTTAGTGTGCTTCAAAAGGGAGAAACATGATTAAAGTGAGGCAGTAAGGACGAACAGCTCTGTCCATGTGTTTAACAAAACACAGACGGGCTGAAAATCTTTTAAATGAACAGACTTTTGGTGTTCCACTGAGGTGAAAATCATTGGGGAGGGGGGAGTAAATGTCTTTAAAGGTACCACGACGACATGCCAGAAGTTCACAGAGAGCTGAAGCATTCACAGTAACACGACGTCAGGCGGCTTCTGAGCAAAAAACTAGCTGAGCGAGGAGTACCAGCTTTATTTTCTAAGTTATTACAACTGCATGCAGTTACCGAGGGAATGTAAAATCTAGCTCTACGTCAGAAGACTTCACAGGAAAACAAGGTCACTAATGGAGGACTCTCCATAGAGAAGAATCGTCTGCAGACTGCTGCACCAGCTGTGTGCAGGTCTGAGTCCTGCTTAGCACCAAACGGCCACCAAAATAAACATCCAGGTGGAGCCGTTACATCAGCTGGGTGATGACATCGGTTTGAAGCAGAGCAGCCAGAAAACCAAACATTATTACAGACATCTGTAGTGTTTTGTTGTAACCGAGACTGTGCTGCACATGATTGACGTATGGTGTTAATTTACTACCCTTTCAGGGCATTAGCGGACAAAAATGTCCTCTTCCCCACTGTTTTTGGCTTAAATCTTTCATTCAACTTCAGTCTGGATAAAAACTATCATATATTTAATTATTCAACTTGTTTTTACACTTACTAGCAGTTTGATCACATTTCACTATTTTTAGAGAAAAAAAAGGGCTTTCCTTTTCTAAACTCGAGTTTGGAAACCGTTTTATTTACAGCACAGAGGCCTAAACAGGAAAAAACAATAGTTGTAAAATCTGTGTATAAAAGGTCATTTCTGCTTGAAGTGGAGCACCCATCGCATGTAGCTCCCCACACCGTTAAATGTTGTATGTGTTATGTTTGCATAATATTTGCATACTAAAATAACGTGCAGTGATATACTAGAAACATATTTCTGTTAATTAAACTTCATGTCCTAACTCTCCCAAATACTGAAAGAGCCTGGTCCTTCTAGTAGGTTTAGGTGTCAGCCATCGTGGTTTGAAGTACCTTTAATGTGATGTTTTTACACATCTGGTTCTCAGTTTATCTGAAAGTGGAAGGGTGAAATGTCGGCCCCTGTTTATACGAACTGATTATGAAGAAGGAAAGCTGAACGACAGGAGCATCTAAATGCTGTCGAAGTGAGACTGACTGAATACATCCCCTTACGTCTGAACAGTGCAGCACAGTCTCTAAGTTGGAGGAAGTGACTGCAGCATGTTGCATGTGAAACACTGACACTCTGATCAAACCCCAGCTTCTACAACATTTCCTAACAGCAAAGAGTTAATAATTTGGCCTAGGTTACACTTTAATGCATTTTTTGCCAAGTTGGTGCAACAGTCTGCAGAACTTTTACGTTTAGGGGGCACGAGACTTCAAGGATTAATAAATTAAATATTTTACAGTTGGAATGATATCCATGAAGACAATCTCATTTTTTATTGTAATCCCTGTACTGGAGAACAAACTCGGCTAGATACGAAGTGTTTTCTTGTTTTGTTTTTTTTTTTNAAGGCTAGATACGAAGTGTTTTCTTGTTTTTTTTTTTTTTTGTCTTTACAAAAAAGCATGTAGAGACATTTTCTAACAGCTTCATGCTTTCAGAGGAGAAAATATAAGAAAAAAAGAGAGATAAACTGCACCATTTCTGTCCCTGTTGAAATATTCCCACCCTTCCCAAGAGCAGCTGATAAAGAGGTTTCATACTTTAGTTTTTGTTTCTTTTTTATTGGTTTTGGTCCCCATCTTCAGTTTTTCCGAATATCAGCGTAGACCACCGGTTCCATCTTATGGAAGGAGTTTTTGCTGCCTGAGTGATCCAACTGGGCGTATATCACCGGGCCCTGGAGCACGACAACAAAACGCAGAAATAGGGAGACATCAGTACAAACTGCAAATACATCCTGATAAGCAGAAAGAAAACAGTACAGAGGACATCTCACTGTGCATTTCAGTTTCTGGAGATTTCACTGTTCGACCATAAAGCTAACACCTGAACGCAGCTCAATCAGCCACAACATTAAAACCACTGACAAACAGGACTGGCACCATTCTCAGCTCTCACCCCCAGTTTCCACCCGGTGCGTGTGCGCCACATTGTGGCTTCGCCGCAGTAGGGAAACCTCTAAAACCTGCAGAACACACCTGGCCCTCAGTAACTAGGATCCCTAAACTCAACCTAAATTTGCTGTTAAAATAAAGACAGAAGGTCACACCTTTCACCCTCCTACAGTAAAACTGTCCCAGCCCAAACTAAAAAACCGCTCAGGAAGAGCACTGAAGACAAAAAGAGCTAAAAGTTGACCCCACAGAGAACCTATCATACTTCCAGCAAACGCATCACTGAAGAGGCTGCAACCATCAAATTCACATCACCAACCACAGGAGACACCAAAGTCAACCCCCCCCCATGAGCTTACACATGAATAAATGAGGGATTTTAATGTTGTGGCTGTTTGGTGTTTAACCGTAATAATGAACTGGCTGTAAACTCTGACAAGTTTGAGATTGGTGTGAATCTTCTCAGCTGTCTAAACACCAGAACTGACTGCTCTGCAACCCCAGTGGTGATGATTGGACAAGAAACAAACATTAATCAACTTATTATTGAGATGTGAAAGAAAGAACCCAGCCACAATTTAATGCAAGTTTTACCGATGGAATGGTGGCAGCCAGTGGATTTCTCTGTCCCCCAGCTCCTACCTGCAGAGGACCCGAGGGGCTGGTACACCTGGAGACAGACTCCACCTTCTTTCGTGGCTGCGGAACCGGAGAGCTCAAGCTTTCCGAGGCTGTACATCTAGTTTAGGGTTACGATTTGTCATGGTGTCCAGCAACCATTGGTGCACAGTCAAAGTGAGACAGACACACAAAATGGGATACAAGACAAAAAATAAGCAATGAGAGATGAACACATGAAATAATGCAGCTGAGAGCAGCCTGGAGGGACGCGGACGCCATCAGACTTCCAAAAACTAAATGATGCAAAGCTTTATTTGATGGACAAGTTCATGATAATTCTTTAAGAACAGCATAAAATAATCCTGCAGGAGTTAAAATATATGTTTTTAAAGAAATTTGAAAAGGAGTTAAAATATGTGTTTTTTAATAAAATAAAAAGGGAGTTATATATCAATAGCTGCAGATTTAAACATGGGTTAATTATCTGAACAAAAAGTTTTATTTTAAAAATAGTTTGATCACAGATTTCTGAATTTGAATATTTCAGTTCAATTTGATTTTACACTCCTAACTCTATTTAAACCTACTTTGTTTCCTAAACTTTCTCCTGTTTCTGCTTGTCAAATGTCAGGATTTTATCAAACAAAGCAAATCTCAACTTCAGTTTATTCATTTTCGGGCTGTAAAAACAAATAATCTGAATTTTTCCCCTTTTCAGAAACATTTCTCTTTATTTCACTTCATGTTAATGGAAATAATAACCCGAGCTAGAAAAGTAAAGCCAATAATTACTGTAAGAAAGGATAATTTTGGTTTTCATTCAGTTTCAAACATTTGTCAAAAGCCTAATAATTATCATTTGTTCATTTACAACTATTCTGACTTCAACTTTAAAATGATTAATGCCTGAAAGAAAGGCTGTTTCTTTGGAGTGGTTAATATTATTACTCATCTTCCCCTTTAACTTGTATCTGTAATTGGACGTTTTTATTTTATCAGTAAATTGACAAATAGAAAATGATATTTTTAGATATTTAATCCATATTTAAATTCATGTGAATGTTGATGTTCATGCAGAAACATGAGAATTTCTGCTTTATACTACAGAAAAAGTATATGTACAGGACAGTATAAGCACGGATAAACTAAATTACATTTTTCTCTTTTTATGTTTCCATAAAGTAATTACTAAAATATTTTTTATTTTATCTTTACTGATAAGAAACAAATGGGTTATAACTGCACCTCTAATGAAGATGCTGTGTGTAAGGATGGTATCAATATTAACAACATTAACACTTTAGTTATAACAACTCGTTCAACACAAACACTATCAGCCCGAAGAAAACTCTGTCACGTTCACATTAAATGAAAGAAGACATGACGATGACAGTGATAAGGAAGATGTATTACCCTGATTGAAACAATAATTAATATTTATTTATTTAATTATTTCCTTTTAAAGCACAAGGCCAGACTACGACACACCACACAAACCCAGCAGGATTTGACTGATGTGTTTTTGCTGCTGCAGACTTTCTATAAATCAGTCTGGACATGTTCAAATAAATATGTGAACAGGTTCGAATAGTTTTGCTTGTGTAAAGAAAAAATGGATTCACACAATGACTCCTCTTAAAATAACAGTAAAAAACAGGTTCTTATTAAGGAGTCGACTGTAACCAGGTAACTGCGTGTTAATGTGCTGAAAGACAAGACAAGATGTCGGCTTGCAGACACGAAGCTCATCAGGGATGTTAGAGGAAAATGTTAGAGTGAAGTTAGAGCTGTTAACACACTGATGGAGGAAAACGACTGGCACCGGTGCAAACAGCCACGCCAAAGATTGCTGGTACTTCCACAGACATTTTCAAACAGCCAAGAGAGAGCTGCCTGACTAAAGGGGCCTCAATACTGTCTCAACATCGCTCATATTTGAGGTTTAATGTGTGATTTCTCACTAAGACTAAGCTGTGCTTCCCAGAGTCTCTAAGGAGTACAATGGGAGGCAGAGTCTACAGCTATCAGACCCATCTCTTATGGAACCAGCTCCCAGTTTGGGTTCGGGAGGCAGACGCCCTCTCTATATTTAAGATCAGGCTTAAAACCCTCCTTTCTGATAAATCTTATAGTTGTGGGTGGTTAGCCATCCCTCAGTGATGCTGCCATAGGCTTAGACTGGTGAGGGATGTCCCATGATGCACTGAGCTCTTCCTTTTCACCTCTGCTCCTCCTCATCCATGTAGAAACGTAGGATAGTAATGGCATCATTAACATATTTCTTCCCTGTCAGCAGGTCTTCCTGGATAAAAGTTGCAGTGTATGTCCTTTCCTGTCCTCTCCACTCCAACCGGTCAAAGTAGATGGCTGCCCACTCTGAGCCGGGTTCTGCTTCTACTGGAGGTTTTTCCTTCCTGTTAAAAGTTTTCCTTTCCACTGTTGCTGTGCGCAGCTCAGGATGGGGGATTGAATTGAAGTCAAGATTCAATACAATCTGTTGGTTTTCCTTAACTAGGCTATTAATTAATATAAATTGGTTAAAAATGCTTGTCTGTAAAGGGCCCTGAGATGACGTTGTGAACTGGCACTATACAAATAAAGCTGAATTGAACAGAGGTCATGAGAAAAATTTTGCTGGAGCATGCATAATAGACATGGTTAAACCACCTCGAGCATAAAAANAGAGATCATGAGAAAGTTTTGCTGGAGCATGCATAATACACATGGTTAAACCACCTCGAGCATAAAAAGTCCTCAATAAACCACGTTAATCATTAGTAACTACATGAGCCTACCCAAATGCTTCTTCTTGTTTTTTCCCCAGCAGGTCTACAGAGTGACCCTGAACTCATGCAGAAAGAGTTAGTCATAAAGACTTTTTCATGCACTCTTCAGGAGATTAAATTTGGCTTTAGGTGAGGCCCAAACAATAAAACTGTACATGCAGCCAATAGCATTCACACAGTGTTAAGATAAATATTCACATTGGATCAACAACAAATATTTTCAGATGTTCAACCTGATGTCGTTATTAGAGGTGTAACAATCCTCTGATCTACATCCATTCAATCATCAGTGATGCAATAACATTGATCCAAACTGAAACTATGGATTAATCATGGATCCAGTAATCATTTGTAAGACATTCTTCAGAAAGAAATGGTGCAATTGTTTCTAATTTTTGTTTTTAGTTTATCATCTAAAATGTCTAATTTTTAGAGGAAGTAGGTATCTAAAGGTAGCTAACCTGCCATCATAGCTACGTAGTTAAAATATTTGGTTTGAGACACTAATAGAAGGAAGAATTACACTTTTTCCTGATTTAATGTGTACAAATAGAAATGTATTCTTTCAGTTTTCTTTTCTATGATGTGAACATTTTAAAGCTCAACATGCAGAATGTGCTTCAGTCTGTTCTGGATCCTCACTGGCCTCTAAACTCAGTCAGTCGGGGCTTCCAGACAGACACCGTTCTGGTTCCGGCTCCGTTCTGGAGTCTCAGAAGCTTTCTGGCAAACCGGCCCACCTTCAAACCAGTTTAATCAGAACCAAAGTGGGAGGACTTAGGATGTCAACATGAGCTTACATAAGTCACATACAAAATTTAAATCAATTGCCAGGCAACATAACAACCCACTGACATTCAGACCAGTGTCAAATAATAAAATACATGTTTGTAAAAGTGAAGAACATACTTTGAGGAAAAAAGTTAAATCAGAAACTAAGTGCTATGTAACATTATTTTGGGTAAAGTTCACCAATGTGTGAGAATGGGATGTAAAATGGAAACTTACCCTTCATAATCATGGCGGTTATGGAGCACCCTTATGACAAAGCAGACGGCGACAGCGATGACGACGAGCACGAGTAAAGCACCACAAACGGCTCCGATTATAATGGCAGTGTTGGCTTGAGGAAGAGACTCTGGAGGAACACAACAGAGACATTTAGAGACGGTCAAAGAAGATAAAAACAGCAAAAATCCCATTCTGCTTTATTTGTTCATACATTTTATTCAGATTTCTTTATTGGTCCCACAGTGGGGAAATTCATGGTAAACCTAAAAAAGACTAAATAAATAATTCTAACTTTAATTGTATATTATACCAGTACACAGTACAGGGAGTTTATGAAGTTCATGTCACACGTGGACAAAGTTTCACATCATTTAATACAATTATGCAAGAGGAAAAAAACTATTACTGCCAAGAGGTCAGACTTCAAGCTGCTGTCATTACTGTGAGGACCAGTTTCTACTTAGGTCGGCTGCAAGTAGAGGCGCAGCACATCCACAAGGACGTCAGGTCATTGTTGTAGAGGGCAGCACTGCCACATTGTGTGGCTATGAACCAAAACTAAGACAACCTTAAAAAACACAGGACAGCACAGAGATACTACTGAAGGTGAAGAAGCTCGACACACAAGTAAATTCATGGGCTGGGATCCTTTAAAATACCGACCTGCAGCCTTTTCTATTGTTTGTGTCTGGGTTATGTTTGAGCAGCATCAGTCTAAGTAGTTGTTTTGTGGCCCGATCTTCCATGCTCTATTCTATTCTCTTGTCTTCTCTCCATCTTTTTGCATTTTATAAGAGTTCTGTTAAAATCAAACAGCTCTTGGGAAGGGCCAAGCTTCGAAATGAGCTTCAGACTGGTGAAGTTTGTGTTAATCAGTTAATTTCTAAGCTGTTTAAGTAGTCCTCTGTTTGTCTTGTTACCATCTGTGTATCTGAAGAGTCATGTGGTGTTATTTAAGGTGGATTCATCCATTATTATGAAAAACACAGGACCCTGACCACAGCTTTGTCAGCATCTTTAACAGGTACTTGTACAAGTTTGGTGCTATTCTGACAGAACTGGTTTATTCATGTTGCTACCGTAGCTTAGTGTTTGTTGAGATGTTCCATCTCTGTGTGAATTTAACCCGATGAGAAAATTCTGAGTTCACCAACTCATTTTGTACTGACCCCGTCCAGTGGCGTGGATAGGGAGTAAAAGAAAAGTTTAACTCGTTGCCATGGGTTATTAATTCAAGGGAACAAGATAATTAACTTGTCGCCATGTTACTAATGCATCAATAACCCAGTAAGCTTGGTTACAATTCTATAATTAATCTAAACATCAATATTGCTCATAAAAATGTGCCTAACTAACGTGTGGGCACAAATTAACCATCTCGTTCCCCCGTTGCCATGATCTAGTTATCTTGATTCCTCCAATTAGTAACCCAAGTTTCTTTCTTTATTATGCAAACACTCTCGTTGGGCTTCTGTAGTTAGCAGCATGCTCAGCCACTCCCCTGCCTGACTCCTAGACACACACACACACACACATCCAAAGCGAAAGTAAACACAGCCACATTGGCCACATTTAAATAAGACTTTTAAATCCCTTTTAAAATCAGAAAGAAAATTAAATCCTCTTTAAAATGACCTTGTAAACATCTAATTTCATATAAAAATTACCATTTCGAATTAAACTTAAATCCAAAGTAAGTCAGGCTGGTTTATTCTGATTTTAAATCCAAATTTATTAATTACTTGATCGCGCATATGTTTGTTCTGCTAAACGAACATGATGGAGGAATTCCGGTCCTCCTGCACACGTTTGTTCCTTTGCCCTGTCGCCATGACGGTACGGTACTCTACCTCCCTTCTCCTCCTAAGCTGACCAGAGTGAAGTGGCATGCTGGTGTCGAGCTGCTGCTTCAAAACTAGAATAAAAATTGGAGTGAAAATAGTTCTTATTATGTGGTCTTCCATGTTGTAGACAACACGAAAAGAAGCAGGAACGGCAGTTTGTTTACTTCCGGTAGACATAAATAAGTCTTTTCTGCCCCCTGTCCAATCAGAGCCCTTCCCAACCTCCAGATTTTAAGCGAAATTGAATAAAGGGGATTAAACGTGTTTTCCATGTAAACTTCCATTCTGAATGACTATTTCCACATGAATGCAAAGAGAATATTTAATTCTGAATAATTTATTTCAGATTAAAAAACACAGGGTAATTGTGTTATCAGGCTCTTAACTAACAACACGTTGCAGAATTCATTTAAAGGCTGTTTATACTAAAGATGGAAGAACTACAGTTTTATGTCAGCACCAAGTGAGAGAAATGACTGCAGTCAGCAGGGCTGATACCTACAAAATCTCTCTGTCGTCTGAATATTTTGTTTATTTCAGGAAACTGTAGGGTATTATGAAGCCTGACAACTTATCCCTCAACTTTCAGGACCAAATCTCCAAGATGTTTATGTTTAGTTCCGCGGAGTAAAGTCCTCCACTTTTGTCTGATTAAACTGAAGTAAACGTGGGCCGATTTGCCAGAATCGCCGAAGTTCTGAGACTCGAAAACCAGAATGGTGTCTGTCTGAAAGCATTAAGAGATATACAGTTAAGTAAGTCATCACTCCTGGCTGGAATTTAGCTCAGTGAGAAATGCTGCTCCTTTACAAGATGCACAAGATAGCCCACAAACTCCCGTTAGGAGACGATTGACTTTAGCCTGGTACACACATAAGGATTTTTTTAATCTTAAGAGATTTTTTTTTATCTGGTCGAGACCTCACACGTGAAGATAAAAAATCAGTTTTGATCGTATTGTGTGTGGTGTGCTCCGAAAATGTAATCACGGAACAACACACACATGACGTTGCTGTCCAACAACTCATCTACAATCTAGTCCTCCGAGCCGGACAAATGTCGAAACGTAGAAGAAGAACCATAGCAACAACCGGCAAAAAACGTAGAAGAAGAAACATAGTAACAATCGGAAAACACAACACACAACATGAAAGGGGATATATAGGATGAGGATATGATGGTGGTCTTGGGACTAGGGAAAGCCAGAACTGAAAAAAAACTAACAGACTAGAGACGGCATGAACACAGACTTTATTTACTTCCTTGTTCCCCAGCCAGCTCGCTCTCTGATTGGCTACATTCCATACCACGCCACCATCCACGCAGTCACAATGCATGAGTTGTCTGCGTTCCTCAGAAATCGGCGCTGAAATATGTTCAATCTTCCCAATTGTCGGCTACGACCAGTGTCGGAGCGGATTATCAGGACAAATCGTCTCGTAACACACCACCGAGCATATGATAATTGTACAGGAAAATCTCACAATGATCGGGCGTTTGCCGTCCGAGGTCGGAATGAGGCAAAATCAGGACAAAAACAGTCCATATATCGTTATGTGTGTACCAGGCTTTAGGAATAATTATTTCCACAGTGGATCTTGTAAGATGAGAAATGATCCTGGTGGAAAATCACAGATGCAGTGACGTTGCATGTTTATGCAAAAAATGCAGCCATTTTAAATGGTGGAGAAATAAAAACAAACAACAAAAAAAAAAAAAAAAAAAAAATTGACATTATTGCATGCTCACTAAATTTAATGTTTAGTTTAAAAAGTTCAGTATGTTTTTAAGAATAAAAAATCTATTCAAATCAGAAAAATTGGATTTGCTCTGGAAAAAAAAGATTTTATCTTTAGGCCATATCGTCCAGCCCTACAGGGAGTCATCTAGAAGCTTTGTGAGAGTCAACATAAAAGGAAAATAAATGTAGTCCAACTTATCTGACTATGACAGATGCTCTCTTTTAGCTCTAAAATGCTTCCTAGACAAAGATACAGAACAAACCGCCACCGAGGAGGTAGAACCACTGGTGAGCCAAAAGATAACAAGCCATGACATGCACATGTTCCCCGAATGTAACTAAAAACACAATAACAAGGGCACACCTGTTGGCTTTCTGCGTTGGAACAACTACATTACATTAGGTACTGCTCCACAAATAGTTATACAACTAAAATATCTGTTTTCATTAAATAAGAGCTGTATAAGCTGTTAACATGGCAGGAAAACAGTGTGATCACACATTTTCAGATGTTTTCACACGTGTGTTGCAGGGTATTAAAGCAGTTTGCAGCCTGAATATGTGAATCTGATTAAGACCTCTAACTTTGACAGAAATAGCAGAGAGAGGCGGTGACACAATACACTCAGAGGTTCTGAGGGA
>CM047989.1:26099768-26110609 GCA_026261665.1 Melanotaenia duboulayi | reverse complement strand
AATTGAAGGTTATGGAGGGATTTATGAGCGAGACCAAAGAGGAGAGAATTACTGTGATCAATACAGGAAGTGACTAAACTATGAACATTGTGTATTGCGGGGGGGTGGTTAATGTTGCATAGATGGAAATATGAGAGGAATGTTATTGATGCAGGACTGAAAAGAAAACAGACTCTCCAGGCTTACACCAAAACCTTAGACCTGGGGGGAGGGGGAAACAGAGGTGTCCATAATGATGGAAAAACTTGAAATTGTGTAGATTTGGTTTACTGTCAGAGAAATATTTACATCACAGTTATCATGATTATTATGTGTTTATTAAGTCACAACATTATAAATGTTTAAAATCAACGTTAATGCCTGAAAATGTTATTTATTTTCATCTTCTGAAGCCTAAATATCACAGCAATAAAGTAAATTAATCAATACACTCCAACTAAATGAATAAACTCTGGATTTCTCTCAGAGAAACCAAATGAAAAGGCTACAGGATCTCTACTCGGACTTGGGAGGCTTCTTTCTGGAAACTACAATATAAAATGTTTTCTTTTTAACCTAAATAGAGAATGTAGAAACACAGGGAAAAACATCCAGCTAAGTCGAACCAAACTGCAACTTAATTTCAATGTTACGTTAATTAAAGATTATTGTCATTTAACCAAATTAGCCGCTGGTTATCCTGCAGGTAGGGAAAGATACATTTCCTTGGCTGGGGAGTCGTCCACCACAATGACACCTGGGTCATTTTTCCATACCCATATACATATATATGGAACATTTTTCCAGGGAAAAGAGGAGTCCCAGGACAGAACCCTGGGGCTCACCAGTGGTAGTGAGGGAGGGCTGGAAAGTGTTTTTTCTTTTTTTGAAGGATCATATTTTGAGTGCTGTTTCTATTTAACTTAACTTTTTTTTATTTAGTAATTTTATCGGAAAGTCATGTTTGGTGTGTGTGTGTGTGTGAGTAAAGATTTGATTGTTTGATTCAATGTTTTCTCTTAAGGAGCTGTTTGTAAATCAAGTTTCCTATTAGAGACAATGAATAAATTACTTGACTTTAAGTAAAAGAGATTTGAGTTGGATGAATTAAAAAGGCCTCAAGAACACCAAAATATTTATTAATATCAGTTATTATTTACAGATTATCATCATGACATAATTTGCTGCTAAACAGTCCTTCGAGCTCATTTCAGAAAAGACCTAATTTCATATTAATAAATCCGAATGTTCAATTTACTGCCTAAGGATGATCATAGCTAAATTATTTTAATTCCCACAGCAAGATCCATCCCTTCATCCCTCCATCCATCCTCTATACTGATTAGTCTAATTCAGGGTTGCTGGGAAGCTGGAGCCTATGCCAGCAATTAGCAGGCAAGGGGAAGGTCCACCCTGGACAGGTCGCCAGTCCATCACAGTATATAGTTCTAAACGCAAATATTTCTTGTTCTTATTTATAAAAACAAACAATGAAATGCCACACTAATGTCACAATATCTATATTTTTCTGACAAACCCCCGTAAAACATCCCAATAGTAAGCTAGAAGTTTTGGATTTCCTTTTTGAGGAAAAGCTATAACGATAAAATTAAACTACCATAGTTAAGACGACCTGAACTATGTTCAGGAAAAGAACGTGCTTATTACTGTAGAATTTTCAAGGAAAGCCCCTGTAGAGATTTGGTAAGGGATTCATATGAATTCAGATTCAATTTGTTGACTCCGAACCGGACTGATGTTCTTTGAACAGCTATCAAACCCCATCCTCTACAGCAGTGTTAGCAAACAGAAGTCCATTAATCAAAAGTGCTGGGCTGGACACACGGGAGGCGACGTCGCTCCTTCTCCATCATTTCCTGTGGAACTTGCGCGATGAGGGAAAAATCGCTGCCCTCCTCCAGCCAAGCGACACATTCATACAAGTGAAATTTTGTTCATGTAAATGTGCACACGGAGGCTACCGACATGACACAAGTCACCTGGCACTACAACAAATCAGCAAGGGTTTCATTGAGTGACCAATAAGCTGAGAGCAGGCTAGACGGTGCAGTCTGCAAACACTTTAAACATGGATGAACAGGTCATTTTAGCTGTGTGTTTAGCTGGCTTTCCCGTACATGACAATACTTAACGCAAAGATTATAGAGCTGTAAATAAAAAGGCAGCCGTGTGGCACCAGGGTGAATTTGTCCGAGTGTAGGTCCTGGATTAATCTGGATCAGCCTTGAGGTCTGCCATCAAATAATGATATTCACCTTGCTGTTTCCTAGTTTGTAAAATAGGATGAACCCAGGGTTCAACGAAATCTTCTGAATCAATCAAATTCTTGGAGAAAAGCGATCCGAGAGCACGATGCGTGAAACTGCCGCCATCGCTGCTGTTTGCCGCGTCCCATGTTTTTGGTTTCACCTGGGTGGTGATGAGTTTCACCTGTCGCTGTTGATGGTCGCCCCCCGTGTGCCAAGCCCACAAGGTTCAAGTTGTGTATGTTACAACCAGTCTGTGCAGGTGAGGCAACACATAGTAAGGCCACATTTTCTAAAAGGTGCTTGAGACAGTTAGAGGGAGAAAAACGAGCACTACATAGTATTCTCACTGAAGCCATCTGATAACGATGCTGTAAACACACACATACAGGCGGTAAATGTGAGCTTGTTTTCATACCTTCCAAGATGTCTGTAAGACAGTGATCAACGGAAGAAAACAAAAGCAGAAAAATGTCCAGTAAATAAAAATTAAGTTGGAGACAAACCCACACAAGTTTAGTCTTGGTTGAGGTTTAACTAATAATGACTTGTTAGACTGACATCCTGTAATTGATCACTAATTGGTCAACAATCCGACCCCTCCACCGACTCTCACCTATTTCCTCCTTACAGCCCTCGATCTCCAGCTGCAGAGTGTCCTCAAGGTTCTCCTTCAGACACTGTTCTGCCTGAATCTGCTCCTTCAGAAACAGGATCTCTGCTTTCAGCTTCTCCTCCATGTGGTCGGCCGACGTCCGCAAATCCACCAGGTCCTCACGAAACCGCAGCACCAGGCATTGGAGCTCCTGAAGAAGAGTCCCACAGTAGGCAATCATCATCATCAAACAAGTGGAAAAAAAGAAGGAAGTTAAATGTGAAATGTTGTCTAACCCATCCTCACACACCAGGAGTTTCCTATTTATGCATAGAGGCTTCTTTCACACCAAAATGGTTTAAGAACAGTCTTCAACTTTTTTTTTTATAGCAGGTTAATCTTGGTGATGCTTATCCATTCTTTAGTTCAGTTGCTAGAGGCTGAGGCTGCTGGGGGGCGTCCCATGATGCACTGGGCTCCTCTCTGCTCTCTTTACACTCCATGTAGAAATATGTGACGTTCATTCATTCAATCCCTGGATTAGAGATATGCTGCTTGTTAACTCCTCTTTCCCGTCCTCTCCAAACCCCAACCGGTTCAGGAAGATAGCCATCCGGCCTGGTCCTCGCTCTGATTAAAGTTTTCCTTCCTGGTCCTTGTTCTGGTTCTGATTAAGGTTTTTCTTCCTTGTTCTGGTTCTGATAGAGGTTTACCTTCCTGTTCCTGGTTCTGATTAAGGTTTTTCTTCCTGGCTCTGTTGCAGGTTTACTTTCTTGGTTCTAATGGATGTTTTCCCCTCCACTGTCTCCTCACACAGCTCAGGATGGGTTAATGAATCAAAGATTATTTGCAATCCACTGGTTTCCTCAGCTAGATCATCATTATTTTTATGAATTCATTCATTCATTCATTCATTCATAATCCTCTGACCTGGTGATTTCTGGTCTGATAACTACAGGTTACTGTGATGTTATGGAATTGGGAAGCTTCCGTAAGTCGTCTTGTTTAGAAAATGAAGATTCATTTCTTCCTTATCTGCTCCTGCTTAAACATTTCTGGGATGCTGATTGTTAGTAATTGTAAGCCAGCTTGCTGCAGATGATTGTGGGGGAAGTTGAACAGAGGCCACAGTGTGTTAAACATCTCTTTCCCTGATTTACTGCTCTGTTCTTGCAGCTGAACTTCTGTCTGCAGGTCTCAACGTCGTCTTTCCAAACCCAAACAAAAAACACACAGTTGGCCTTTAAACTACAGAGATGCTTCCAGTTTACCTGCTAATAACTTTCTTTTTTGCTGTGTCAGTTTCCACTTTCAGCTATGACAGAGACAGACAGGATATGCGGTAAAAATCAGTTACGCACAGCCAGGAACCAGACCAGGAACCGGGACTCTCCAGCCATTTAGGGAGTCTCCAGCAACCCCCATTAAGGCCTTTTAACTTGTCTGTGCTACAGATGTTTCTCATTCTTGATGTTTTAACAAGGTAAGACATTCCACATGTTTTTATTATGCAACACTGAAACTAACTAGCAGTTATGAGAAATTCAGGAAGGGCTTCACACAGATTCAGGAATATCTAAACTTTAATTCTGGATGGGTTCCAGCAGATAAATGATATCTGCAGTGTGTTGGTTTATATTACCAAGCAGTGTGTGATCTGCAACCAGCAGTGAGCAGAAAATCATCCCTTCTCCACCTCCACTACAGCATGAGTCCTCTTAACGCTGGAGGAACATGACTCAGCACGAGTGCAACAGTGTGGGAGGTGTTAAGAGTTTGATGGGAAGACAGCTCGCAGTTGTAAAACAGATTTATAAAAGTTTAACACAAATTTTTCACCTTTGAAATAAAGCTCAAAATGAGCAGAGCTGGCAGGGCTGCGGATGTGTTGCCACAGAGGCCTAAAGCTACACTGCAGGTAATATTTACTATTAGTGTTTCCACTCTCAGTGGCATCAACGCCATCACTTCTGCAGTAATGCTTTTTAAAGAGAAAATTTTATTTCGGCAAAACAATAATAATAAACCACACCTATTCACAGGCTTGAGAAAATATGTTTCCTGAAACATATTTTCCTTTTTTAATATGTCCGAAACATTAAATTCAACCTGAATTTCAGTACTTTGGGATGGGTTTGATTGAACAAAAAGAAATTGTGGTTCTTTTTCTTCTTTCTTAAGAACCACACAGAAAGCTTCTCTTTATTTTAATAAACCCGCTCTCTCCTGTTTGTTTGCATCAGATGCACCGCTTTCTCAGGACAAGACATAGAGGTAAAGGCCCGGAGAACCAGCTCGGGGACCCAAGCATTGGACTGCAGCTTCTGCTGGTAATTTCTCTATGTGTTCAGAGCCAGTGAGCAAAAACTTCAGAAAAAAACAAAAGATAAATAATACTGCTGTTAACACGTTCCCAGCCCTAATTAAAAGCCAATCAGCTGAAAACGTTTAATATTTAATCCATTTTAAACCAAACAACTGCTCACTGAGCTCATCTAATATGACCTCTTGCCATGACCAAGATGGCGGACATGTTGACGCGTCATCGCAGGGGTTGAGGCGGTTGACGTAACGTTTCTATATGTGGACTGACGCCAAGAGATATAAACGGCTCATTCTAAGTGAATAAAAACATAACAGCTATTGCTAGAAAAGTGATTACATACCAACAGAAACGGTTTTTAATGATATATTATGATTTTTTTTGTCATTGATCTTTGTCATTGAGTCTGTTATTGGCTGTAAGTTAATGTTTTCTGTTGTGTTTGTAGAAAGAGAACAAAGAGTGGACTGATGTTACAGCTGCTGCCTGCAGAGCTTGTATTTATTTAATTTGTTTTGGCGTGGCTATAAGAAAAAGAAAGCGTTGTTACTATATTTTCTTTAAACTTGAAATATATAATGATTACAGCTATTATTCTTTTCTTGATTTTATAGATGAGTCTAAAATAATTGTCTTCTGTCCCTTTTCCTGTTACATCACTTCACCACTTGTTCTGGTGTTCTATGAAGTTATGTTTAAAAATAGTTAACAAAAACCATCAGATCAAATTTCTCATGCTTGCTCTGCTTATCTGTAAAGGTGACGTACTTGCACAGTGTTGGGCATCTGGAAGTCCTCTTGTTGCTGCAGCTCTACATGCAGCCTGTGTTTTCCCTGCAGGCTCTCGTTGTCTCTTTGTAGTCGGCTGAGCTCGTCGGCGACCTGCTCCCTCGACTTTACCAGCACCGCCTGAACCACAACCAAAACAAAAGCGTCCCACTAGTCGTGTCTAGTGGCAGTAACAGGCGACACAGCGCTAACACATGAACAGGCCGCTTACCATTTGCTCCTGTGTGTGCCTTTTAGCGTCACTGAAGGCCTGCTGTAGTGTGCTGAGCAGTGTTTCCGACTCCTGGACCCTCTGCATGAGGGCAGACACCTACAACACAACAGAGAGAATACGCCATTTTTTATTAGAAAAAAATGTCATTTCACACCTCTGAGCAGGTCAGCTGTATTTAGTCTAAAATAAACTGTAGATGGCAAAGTGACTTTATTCATTCTAACTCGATAGAGAAATCTGTGGTGAACGTGATAGAGAGATGCACTGCAGAGTCCTTGCAGCCTTCTATCAGGTCTTTAGTTTCTCATTCCTGTGAGCCTGCAAAGTATTTGTCTTGGGTTTGCATCAGAGAAGATGGCGGCACAGCTGGAGGTTTGCTTTGCTGGAGGTCTGTGCTGCACTCCAAGTCCAGATGGGTCAGAAAATGCCATTATCACACATCTGCGGGTGTGTTAGTGGGTTGTTTTTTTTTTTGACTGCAGATGAAGACTGATTACATCAGCTTCTCGCCTCCATTTAAAAGCACCCCCTCGCTTCATGCTATTTGTACCACTCCATTACACCTTATGGTTCAGTATGGCTTATTATTTATATATACTGTATATATGGTTTTCTTTTGAAGGCTGTTTGGTAGTACCACAGAACTGATATAAACTATTTTTTTCTGGTTCTGAATCATCAGTAGCAGGAAAGCCAAGCTTCTAACTCTATCACATATATAGACAGACAAATAAGCACTTTATTAATCCCAAAGGGAAATCTTCCTGTGACAGCAGCAGCCATCAAATAAAAATAAATAAACAACAAATACATAAGTGTAAACATTTAGAAAATAAACTCAAACACAATATATACGAGAGAAGCCCAAAAACACGCAAATAAAATGAATTAAGTAAAATAGCTGTATATATAGACTATATACAACTATGATTATGGGTTGTTAAATGGGTTCAGTACAGAGATGATGATCACCTCTCACACATGANATAAATGGGTTCAGTGCAGAGATGATGATCACCTCTCACACATGAAGGAGTTATTGAACAGGGTTATTGTGAAAGGAAGTAATGATTTCCTGAACCTCTTTATGAAGCAGAGCTGCAGCATCTGTCAGAGAAAGAGCTCCACTCCACAGTTCATTGTGTATTTGGATGTGAGGAATTCTCCATGATGGAGACCAGTTTGTTCAGAGACCTCCTGTCTCTGACCGTCTAGTGCCTCCAGGTTGTGATCTTCCCTGAAGCTGATGCTGCTCCCCCAGCATACCACAGCATGCATGATGTCAACCACAGACAGGAAGACCCTTCCTGGCAGTTTGCTGCAGACATTAAAGGAGTTTCCTCAGGAAGTAAAATCTGCTCATCTCCTTCCTGTACACAGCATCTGTGTGAGATTAACAGATCTATTTTCTGTCCAAAGGTCACAGCTGCATTGTTCAGTCATTCTGATCACCCAAAAGATGATCAAATACTTCTGAAATAAAAAAGCTGTCCTGCGATGGACTGGTGACCTGTCCAGGGTGGACCCTGCCTCTCGCTTACTAGTTGCTGGGATTGGCTCCAGCTTCCCCGCAACTCTCAACTGAAATAAATTATTTAGAAAATGGATGGTTGGACAAACTCAGTACAAGAACCATTTCACACTCATTTTAACTAGCTTTGTAGAACAACGTAATAAACTCAGTAAAGGTCTCTAGTCCAGGGGTTTGTGTTTTTTTGACATTTGAAGGGTTAAAATTGTTCTAATGAAGTCAAACTTGCTATGAATGACAATTTTTTTATTTAAAAAAAAATAACTCACTTCAACTTCTTTAAATGGATTTTTTTGTGTGTGCAAAGAATTGATGGCATTATGCAAATAAACTGGCATCTTTAGGGTTAAAATTATGAAAATTAATTAAAATTTGATATACATGATGAGGATAAGGGTTGATTACCAAAAAAAATAAAATAAAAACAAACAAAAAAAACAAACATTTTTTTCCCATGTTTTTTCCATTTTTAAAAATAACTCGAGGACCAAAAAGGTCCTTAAGAGTAAGAAGGGGATGTTTTTCAGGTAGGCCTGAGCAGCAAGTACTGACTGCTGCTATATAGAAATTATACAGATAAAGGGACAAATGAGCGTTTTAAAGGATTACTTTTACACACATATGTCCTCTAAACCATTAACTGGATGTTAAAAGTATATAACCTGATGGGTTGAATGAAACTATCTATGGACAATCATAAACTACTGAAAAATAACTGCCAGCTGCATAAGTAATGCAACTATTTACGATCCTCTTAGTCATCAGCCATTTCTTGCACAGTAGGTTGTTATTTTAAGTCTTCGCACCACTGCATCCACAGTTTTGTAGTTTATTCTGACCTGTTAGAAAACCTGACTCACGGCTTAGTTACCATGGTAACCTGGTTTTGCCATGGAAGGACAGATAGCTGATTGAGATGTACATTACTGATCGACACGTAGACAAAATATCTAAACTGAAACATAATTTTTATGTCTTATGGAGGTGATTAAACTCTGTGTCTCTGTAACACCGGAGTTTGTTTTCTTTTTTTAACCACCTGACAGGCTGCATCAGATTGACTTTCACCACGGTATACTTAGAGAACAAAAGACTGTGTATCAGATGAGGCTGCTCAACATTCAAACCAAGCAACCAGCAGATCTGATGTGTGAAAATAATAATTCTGCACAACACTGCAAGTCAGTGAACGTAGAGACTGCAGAGCAAACATGCTGCTTTTAGATGTCTGCAAACAAGAGGAAACCCCCCTAATAAAGGCTTTTTATTTATAGCACAAATCTTTGTTCAGCCTTCCAGCTTCAAATGCTGATCAGTTCATTGTTTGAATAATTTTTACCAGGAAAATATCAAGCATCCTCCAGTTTTCATGACATAAGTTTTTGTTTTGTAGTGTTTGTGCTGTACAAAATGGGTGTTCTGTAGGAGTAAATCAACCAGTGAAACAAAAATCATCCCAGCCCCTTTTGCTGCTGCAAAGCTGCACTTTTGGCAGTGCACCTGTAGATAATGCCTATTTCTGCAGAGTACACCTCCTGAAGCACTGAATCCATGAGATGCTCCTTCTTAGATGTAATAAACAACACTCAGAAAAATAAGCTCCGGGACACAGACAACAGTGTTAGTGATACATAAGAAATTCATCACTGATCTGTTAGTTAACAAATGTCATTAAAGTGTTCCTTTTTAAAGAAGATGCAGTGTTTGATTTTTTGACAGGCTTAACTGAAGACAGTTAGGAGTGATCTGCTCTCTGGTTGGCTCAGACTTAACAAGCCGTCTATAAAGCTTCAGTTGTTTTTATAAGGGCTGTCAAAATTAACACGTTAAATTTATCTGTGGAATTCAATTTTCCTTACTCCTTGGTAGAATAATAACTATACTGCTTGCAGAAAACCTGAATCTATTTTTCCCCACCTCCCACCATTGCTCTATTGAAGCAAATCCCTTTTTTTCCACCCCACTGTGACCAGAAAACTTAAAACTTTTACAAAACATCTTGCAGAAGTTTGTAACTAAAGTGCCAGTATGACCCAGAATTCTTCTTGGAAGCATGTGTTAGGTTCATGCAAACTAGATGGTGATCAATGAAACCCACTGGACTAATTTCACTTAACAAACCGGACCTGCATGACGCATCCTCCAAGCATCAACCACGTCTAAAAGTGTAGTGGTTCTGTTCAGACAAACCGATGATTGAGAATGAGGCTCCACGCTGATTCTGTCAAGTTCACAATCAATAGTACAGCTTCAGTCCTTTTCCAGAATGAACTGGTTATTCCTAGACATTCCCAGCCCCCCAACACAAAACCTTAAAGAACCCCACCCTCTCTCCTGCTGAACTCGGTGCATTTACAGTGGCAACACAAAAATCCATGAATTTCCAGCTGTACAACTAGCAGTCTTCCTGCCACCACCTCCCTATGAGAAAGAAGGAGAAGAAGAAAGAAAAAAAGAGGAGGAGAGAAGAAGGAGAAGAAGAACGACCTCAAGGTCAAGTGCACACTTGTTGAGGGCGCAGTTTCAGGATTAACACCTAGCTTTAGGCAGGCTGCCTGCTAGGTGTTTACATTTTGAACTGTGATTAATTGTGATGTAAATATTTTATTGGTTCGACAGCCCTCCTTTTTATTATTAGTCAGTAATATGAAGCACTGTGTGTGGGCTAGTCTTTGCCCTTACAATGGTTTGTTTACTCAAAAGGAGAGCATAAATAATTCTGAAACAAACTGCAAACTTAAAGTGATTTGTGGAAGCTCATGACAGCCAGCTGACCAGGGCATCCAGGAAGATCCAGATCTTTCATGGTTCCGCTGAAAACAACAGATTTATAACTGCTATAACGCTATAATTCTATAATTAATGCTATAATTCAACGTAACATCCCCAGGACATATAGTACGTTACTAAAATGATGAAAACATTTTTTCATTTTTCCAGTTTTGTTGCTTTTGTTCTTATGTAGGGTTTGTGTATTTTTATCAATCAGGTGTAAGGCGTTAATATTTCTAATTGTGAAAAATGAACAAACCTATTACAGCTTTCACTTTCTTTTTCACTGATATGAGTTCTTTAAAATTTGAGTTGATAAATGGTAAAAAGAAAAAAAAAAAGTCCATCCATCTATCCATTTTCTTCCGCTT